>OZ005652.1:206898328-206918328 GCA_963930645.1 Salticus scenicus | reverse complement strand
CTACACACAGCGTTGTTGTTATGCTGCTGTTAGGAGCATGGATAAGCATGTTATCTCTGGTTTTAGAATGTTGTATAACTGACTTTATTAAACTAATGAAACTTAAAAAGATTGTTCTAGTATGACTCTTCAGCACATGACAATCAGCTACCTCCTTACTTGCGGTTTCGCTGAAGTTTTGTTTTGACTATTTCTTTCTTTTCTTATTTTTTTTTTTTTTTTATTTTTTTTTCTTTGTCATTTTCACCTGACATCAAACAACTTTCTACATTTATTCTTATCTATTTATATGTATTTTAATAACGTAGCCCGACCCGACGAAGTATTTTATCCTATATTCAGCCCGTTTTAGGCTTTCAGTAGTTATATCGGCGAATTCTGTAACAATGAAATTTAACAAAAGTAAATATTCTTTATAATTAAACTTGCAGTTTGATATAATTAATTTAACTAAAAAGTAACAAAGATATATAACATTATAACATTACTGATATATAGAGATGGATTATCTGCACTCTGGAGCTCAGACTACTGAACGCAGAGCTGGACAGGGTGTGCGACAGGTCGTGACCTTCGGGATCGTATTTCGAAGATCACGGACAGGTGCGGTCGCACAAGTCCTCGAGCTCTGTTTTCTAAAGAAAGTGTACTTGTGTTGTTATTTATACGTGTTTCTTTATGCAAGTCAAATTTTTTATAAGTAGTATAATATATAAATAGCGTTGAATTATAGTGCCTACATCTATTTAAAAATATGGTGTGAAACAACCACACGAATTCCATTACCCACTATTACACGTATTATATGCAATTTTTGAAGATAATGTTGCCAGAAGACATGGAATTGTCCTAATGAAATAGACACCTAAAAATTTTCCGTTAAGGGAAAAGTAATACACGTGTAAAAACATAAAACAGAGTTTGCACAGCGATTTATTTTATTTTTTTAAGAAAAAGAAAGGGGAAGAAAATTGGTAGAGTTTATTTATTTATTTGAAACACCAAGTTTCGAGATGTAAAACTGATCTGTCTGATCAGGATGACTATTAATTTTCCTGTGATAACCAAGTAAAGCATGAGAAAGGATATCTAAAATGGATTTACGTAACAATTTTCAAGAAAATCGTTAGAGCCGCTTTTGAGATACCGATTTTTACCAAAGCTTGACAAAATTAATTGTTGGCCAGAAAACAACAATTATATGTAAAAGGATATTTAAAAGAGGGTCAATATGGCATGTTTGAAAAAAAAATCATACAGCCGTTTTGACAGGAAAGCATTTGCAGGACCTAAAATTCAGCTATTTGTACAGGACGCCTATCAATTTTCCTGAACTAACCAACTATATCCTTCGAAAGGATATATAATAGAGTGTTTATACAGCAATTTTAAAGAAAATCGTTAGAGCCGTTTTTGAGATATGGACTTATGGCTTCACTTCCGGTTTCAGATGTCCCACTTCCGGTTTTCCAATTTTCACCAAAATTTGAAAACTTTATCTGTACACCAGAACTGTTTCAATTCTAAAGTTTCGTAGTTCTGTCTTTATTAGTTTCCGACATATAATAGCTAGAATATTCTCCACATACATACATACACGCACAGACCAATTGCTAAAAAACACTTTTTTGAACTCAGGATACCTTAAAACATGTAAATCAGGTGAAATCTCGATATCGAATTTTTGGACCAAATACAATACTTCTGTTACCTATAGTAGTCGGGTAATGGAAGTAAAAATAAATAAAATACAAGACTCTTATTAATGTGTCTTGAAACTTGCCAGTCTTGATCAACTTTACAAGTAGCAGCCACATACCAATTTCAAAATACCAAATTTGAATTTCCTGAAGTTATTTAAGTTATGTTGATACAGAGTTGTTCGTTTTTTTCCATAATCGAAAAAACCTGGTTAAAACCGTCCCAGATAAAATACCATTTCGTCCACTTTTATTCACTATTAATTATTTGCGAGTAGTAAATTAAAAATTATCTTTATTCTTTCAATTTATATTAAAAAAAAAAAAAAAAAAAATTACTTCCATTACCCTACTACAGTATGTAATGGAAGTATTTGTATTCGGTCTGAAAATTCGATATCGAGATTTCACCTGATTTACACGTTTTAAGGTCCTCTGAGTCCAAAAAAGTGGTTTTTGGCAATTGGTCAGTGTGTGTGTGTGGGGGGGGGATCTTCTGGCTATTATGTATCGGAAACTAATAAAGATAGAACTACGAAACTTTAGAATTGAAACAAGTCTGGTGTACAGATGAATTTTCCATATTTTGGAGAAAATTGAAAAACCGGAAGTGGGACATCGGAAACCGTAAGTGGGACCGTAAGTCCGTATCTCAAAAACGGCTCGAACGATTTTCTTCAAATTTGTTACATAAACACTCTATTAGATGTCCTTTCGAATGATATAGCTGGTTAGTTTAGAAAAATTGATAGGCGTTCTGTATAAATAGCTCAATTTCAGGTCTCGGAAGCGCGTTCCTTTAAAACCAGCTGTACGGATTTTTTTTCAAACTCGCCATATTAACTCACTTTTAAATATGCTTTTGTATGTAATTATTGCTTTCCTGTCAATGATTGAGTTTTGGTAAAAGTTGAAAAGTTTGGTTTAAAAAGTTTTCTTAAAAGTTGTTATATAAATCCATTTCTTTCTTGTGTATCACGTAATTATTAGAGGAAAATTAACAGCTACCCTGTTTAGGTAGGTCAGAAGTTTAGGTAGATCTCGAAAATTGGTGTTTCAAAAAATAACTCTACTACATATATATATATATTTCTTATTTTTTACCTCGCTTTATGTAAGCTTCGTTTTATATGTCTTTACATGTGTATAAAATTTATCTTACCAGAAAAATGTTAGGTTTCTACTTCTTTAGGTCACTTTTATATCTTGTGATCACATTATCTTCAAAAAATGCATATAATATGTGTAATAGTTTGTAATGGAAGTCGTGTGGTTGTTTCACACCAGATATTTTATTAATATGTTTTTATAATCAATTTGAATTTTTCAAAATAGACATGGAATAAGCAAAATTTACAATACACTGTTAAAATTTTTTATGTAAATTTACAGAGAATCTATTGGTAATTAATTATATTAAGTCTTACGTAAATTTACAGAGAATTAAACAAAGAGATTCTGTCAAAATGCAGAGAAACTATTCTGTAAATCAATCATAGTCTCTGTAAATTTACATAGATCAAAATATTCAAGTCTCTGTAAATTTAAATCTGTAAAACATCAAAGTCTCTGTAAATCTACGTACGTAAAAATTTGCAAGTCTCCGTAAATTCGAGCATGTAAAAGCATCTAAGTCTCTGTAAATTTACCATTGTAAAAATACCCAAGTCTCTGTAAAATTACATATGTAAGAACATCCAAATCTCTGTAAAATTACTTATGTAAGAACATCCAAGTCTCCGTAAATTTCGTATATAATATTACGAAATACTCAGTAAATTTATCCATGTAAAAGTACCTAATATTTGAAGGCCCCACTATTGGCAGAGAAGCTCTGCTCTCAACGTTTGAAGGCGAAAGGAGCCTAGTTCGATCAGAGGTTGCGAATTTCGACCTACACTTTCCGAATTTTCCACAGATTTCTCCAAAACTTGTATAAATATGGGATAACACATTTTAGAAAGACCTACACTTACGGCAATCCCCACAGGTCTAGAAACATAGCATAGCCAAGCGGCTTTAACCAACGCCGATTAAATATTAGTACGTTTACAAGCGTATTGAAGACACTCTAAATTAGCATATACTTAAAATAAATTCCATTATTATGAATTTACAAGTACAAAAATATCCAACTGTAAGTTTATCTTCATGAATATATGTAAGAATCTAGTAAATACGTTACATAAGTACAGATTCTTATACAACTTAAGGAAGAGACACTTAAGTTGGACGTTTTTGTACTTGTAAATCCATAGTCTTGGGATTTATTTTAAATGCGCGTCAGTTTATAATGTCTTAAACAGGCTTCTAAATATACTAATAACATTGTGGTGGTAAAATCACGTTAATTATTCCAGAGTTGTAGGCCTGTATAGAATGCCTTATGTGTAGATGATTCTAAGATGTTTCCTTATTTACAAATGTTTTTAAGTAAACCTTGGAAAATTTCGAATGGGTAGGCTGAAAATCTCTACCTGAGATCGAACTTGGCACCTCCCACCTTCAAACTTTGAGAACAGAACTCCTCGGAAATTGATGGGACAAGATAACCGGACGTTAGTATATATATATATATATATATATATATATATATAGAGAGAGAGAGAGAGAGAGAGAGAGAGAGAGAGAAGCTATACATTTTTTTTTAAATCAAAACTACATTATAATTCAGAGGTATAAAGTTGGTTAAGCTTGTATTACCTTTGGTAGGATTTGTAATGATGCGCTTTAACATGTTTTTAACTACAATTTTTATTAACGTTGTGGTACATTTTGCATACATTAAACTTTAAATATAAAATTTGAAAAAGAAGCTGATTTATATTTTGTTACTTCTAATAAAATGATCAGAAATAATTGCAAAATATGTCATATGGTTGCTTATTATTGTTCGGTTATATTTAGTCCATAACAAAATTAAGAACTTAATTCCCTCATTTAATATGACTCAATAGTGAAAGATCTCACAGGTCTAAATCAAAAATTTTGATTTGATGATTTTGGCTGATATCGATTGTCTTTGCTGGGCTGAAACCGAAACTAGTTTTTACTCTATCACATACAGATTTTTATCAATACAGGGTGCGCTATTTTTTTTTTTTTTTACATGACTCTTCCACCAATATAATTATACGGTTACTTTTATAGTATAATTCCATGATTAATTGTAATTAATCATGGAATCATACTAGAAACTACCGAAAGAGAAGGAATTGTGTCGGTAGCATGCTTGTCAACCATCTCATTATGAAGCGTAGTACTTTTAGTCACCGCCTTTTTTTCTGCACCAGTAATTTTTTAGAGTAAATTCGTTCTTATTTAATCGTAAAACTATTTGGAGAAAATTGCTCTAAATATAAAGTGGTGTGGGAAAAGGGGCGTATTTTCAAGGGGCGTTAACAAGTCTACGCTTATTAATGAGATGGTTGGCAGTCCTGCGGTAGACACCCTGTATTGGCAAAAGCTATGTGTGACAGAGAAAAACTGGCTTCAGCACATCAAAAATATAGGTATCAGCTAAAATAAACAAAATAAATTTTGCCAACATTATATTTGTAGATCTGTGTTAACCTCAGTTTCTTTCATTCAAAAAATACATCCAATTTGTAAATACACTTTTTTTTTTTTAAACAAATGTATATATATTACATTTTGATTAGATATTAACTTAAAACAATTAAAAATTTAATTAAAACACTAATCGTTTAAAATGCATTATGCTATTAAAAAGGTGTAAACTTTCTAAATGGAAAAAAAGAGGAAGTAGTAGTAGTATTAAAAAGTTGTTAGGTACACTACCTTTCCATAATGTCCGTACACATTCGATTTCAGACATTTGTAAAAGTACGAGGGGTGATCCAAAAAAAAGTTTACAAGGCAAATGAAAAAGTATTTATTAACAATAGAAACAAGATACAAATGGGAATCAAGAGACACATCTGGCCTTCACTTTTCCACATAGTCGCCAAACCTGTTTAGGCATTTGTCAGAACGTTCGACCAACTTGTTTATCCCGTCTTGGTAGTAATCAGGGCCCTGCTCATTGAGCCATTTCTCGGCAGCTATTTTCACTGCATCGTCTGAGGTGAACCGTGTTCCGGATAAGTTTCGCTTCAACGCCGGAAAAAGGAAATAGTCACTTGGAGCCAAATCGGGGCTGTATGGGGGGTGATTCCAGACCTCCCACTTGAACATTTGCAGCAATTCCTGAGTCTGGCAAGCTGTATGGGGCCTGGCATTGTCATACAGAAAAATGACGCCTTTGCTCAGTAATCCAGGCCGTTTGCGTCGGATGGCTTCACGCAACGATGGCCCATAAGAATCGAATTACGGCTCGCACCTCTATGCGAGACCACTTTTCTAGACGTCGTGCCATTACTGTCGCTCTTAAGTGTCTGCGTACTGACGCTACTTACTCGTAGAACCGCTGTAGGACAACTAGCGCCATCTGTCAACCACCCTGGGTGGAAATATTCGCTCCACAATTATTACGTTTCAAATGCATCTGCTTGTAAACTTTTTTTTGGATCAACCCTCGTATTTCAAAAATGTTAAACAAATCATTTTGAAACTTAAGGGGTGTGAAAGGAGGACCAGTAAAAAATTAATGTAAAATGAAAGTATTTGGCTTCACCCTGTAATAATTAATGCTTGAAATACGATATGGCAGTAGGACTCTTTCTCATTAATTATTTAAGTTTATATGTCTCTACCGAATATAATCAGGGAGATAAAGGTTTCTTTAAAAAATTGCAAAAAACATTTTCATTTTTTTTTTTTTTTAGCTATAACATGCAAAGTATTAAAAAACAATGCAAAGTTATTTTCAGGAAATTCAACATACAATATTAAACACAACATACTGCAAACAGAAATATATATATATTAAATATCTAATGAAATGTGAGTATTTTTACTAAATAATTTCTAACTGAACATGTGTAAATGTTTAGCGAAATTTCATTTTCAAAATTTAACAGCCAAATTTATTGAGCTACTTATATATAAAACCGCAAACAAATATCTTGTAAACTCAAGAAGTTCTACATCATAGAATAAATTGAATTTCAGCTGCTCTCCAAAAAAGAAATTAAGAGGGTTTTCCCAATATTTATTTACAATCACAGAAAATTGCATTATCATTCATTGAATCAAAATAAAAATGTGAGTAGAACTCTTTATACTTTAGCGTTTCTTCGCTAGACCAGTTCATTCTTTGGCGTAGAGTTTTTTGGGTTTACACAATACTTGTTTGGGTTTTTTATATAAGTAGTTTAAAGCATTTGGCTACTGAATTATACAAATGAAATTTAGCTAAAACTTAGTCATGCGCAGTTAAAAGTTATTTAGCAAAAATGCTCACATTTCATTAGATATTTAGTATTTTATTCATTCTGATTGCAGTATGTTGTGTCTAATGTTGTATATTGGGTTTCCCGAATATAGCTTTGTACTGAGTTTAATACCGTGCATGTTATAGCTTAAAAAAAAAAAAAAAAAAAAAACACTGAAGTTTTGTTCGCCAATTTTTTAAAGAAATCTTATATCTCCCTGATTACATGCGGTAGAGACTTAAAAATTTATACAGAAAATGAGAATGAGCCCCATAATCTTATGCTACAGCCAGATTGTAAATTCGAGAATTACTTTATACTGGGTAATGCAAAATACTCTCATTGTTCTTTAATTTTTTAATGGTCCCCTTTTCTCTTTTGGCAAAAACAAATAACTGAACTGCATGAGGTATAACATGTTTTTTACACTCCTGATGTTTGAAGATGATTTGTTTAGTACTATTTGAGTTATTTTAAAACAAATCTAAATTCGAAAGTGTCCGGTTATTTATGGAAAGGTAGTGTATTAAATGAATTTGAAATTTAAATACTCACATTGATTTTTATATTAGCTAAAGAAAAAATTTACTAATTCATTTCCATATAAAGGTCTCTCTTAAAATCTATGTATACAACTTTTGTAGTGTATTAAAAATGTAAATTTCTGCAACATTTTAATGCAATGCATATTTTGTCACTTAAACCAAGACTAACAAATTTCATGCAAATTTTATTTCGAACTGTAACACAATTTGAACATTTTCCAATATTATGTCTGCGCTGCGCTGCCGAAGGCAGAGGGGAACCGGGCCGACTTTTTACCCAATCAGAAAGGATTTTTTTTTTTTATTATTATTTCTTTTCTTAACACTAAAAGTTATTGTTAGGGATTCATTAATTTTAGTGATTCATTTGAAAATACTGACCCGCTAGTGTTTTTAATAAAATTGGTTTTTAAATGTTATTTTATTTGAAAATAAAAATTCTCATTTCAGATCAGATTTCTAATACGTAATCGTAGAAGTATAGGAACATAGCAAAGGTTTGATACCTAAATAATTTTATTTTTTATAATTAATTCATTGCAATGTGTAGAATAATTTCCTTAATTATTGCAGTTTCTGGGATATAAATATTTTTAGATAGACGACAAGTGGAGAGAAAATGTACGTACAGTCGGTAACAAAAGTGTCCGAACACTAGCAAAAATTCCTATATAAAAAAAGTACACTTCATACGGTTTTGTTAAATAAATCCTTATCGAATCATGTTTTTACACTGACTAAGAACAGGATTCGACAAGGATTTATTTAACAAAACCGTTTGAAGTGTGCTTTTTTTACATAGGAATTTTTGCTAGTGTTCGGACGTTTTTGTTACCAATTGTACGTATTAAACAGTAGATAAAAAAAATAGAGCTTTTTATATTTTTAAATATTAATTTAGGTTTCAATGCAGATAGAAATCGGGTACTCTTCTCTTTTCGTCATTCATTCCATAAATTCAAATCTTTAAAATATAAAACTTTTTATTAAAGAAGCCATTAGATTATTTTGAATTAAAAAAATTTCGACTTTTTTTTTCTTTTTTTTTTTTTTTTACAAAACAAATTTTAAAACATTTTTTCTTCTACAAAATAGGATCTAAAGAAGAAACAAATTCTTCGCTTTTACACCTGAAAGCAGTACCCCGGTAATTTACTAAAATCAATGCAAAAAGCTCACTAAGAAGAAAAAAATCTTTGCTGCAAAGAAAACATGCAATTAAAAATAATTAAAAAATAAAACATACTGAATTAGATTTAAATTAAACTTTATTCTACTGATTATAACACTGAACTGATTATAAACTTATTATAACACTGAACTTTTTTTTTTAATGAGATTAATAAAAGATAAATGGTGAAAGTGTCTTTAATAACAGGATAAATATTTGAATACAATTTGCAAATGTCTCTGATGAGGGTATTTTACGGCATTTTCTATTTTCATATTTGTTAGACAACTTGTTTCGTTTCTTATATCAAGATCAATTTCCATTATAACTAGAAAAAAGAAAAATGATGGAAAGTTACTATTGTAGGAAAGCACTTCAACTATAAATTTTTAAAACAAAATCTACATCCTATGACATTTTAAGCAAATAATGAAAAGAAAGGATTGTAATTCCATGGCACTAAAAAGGAAATTTAGTATACATAAGTAAATTTTAAAGTGTATCTTTTATACACCATGAAAATAGAATATAATGAAAATTCATCTAAAGAAAATAAAAGTAGATATACATGATATTTTAAAACATTAATACAGGGAAAAGTCACTTATATAATGAAATCATAAGATATTTAAGTACCATTTTATGAACGCCAGTGTAACAGGAATATTTTTGAAGTATTTTATGTTAAAAACAAATATGGATTGGAGTGGATTTGGGAATAAGGCCGACTAACTGCTGTAGATCCCAGACCTACTTTGAAAAGACTTTATTCCCGAGCTTTTAAAATAGTTTCCCCCCTTCCTATATGACATTTTTAAAGTTTCCGCCTGTGTTCCCAGCCCGTTTTTTTTTTTTTTTTTTTTTTTTTTTTTAACAGATGCCTTAAAGTTTTCATAAATGTCGAGGCATTCCCACGGTACAAGGAGTAAAGTGGGACTTTTGATAATTATATATAACGACATTTTCAAAAAATATTGAAAAGAATTTAGACAGTTTTAAGTAAGCCTCAATTTATTACCGAAAACCCCACCGTGGGCTGATTTTTAAGTGGTATTAGCCCATATTTACATGAATTTCAGACAAAACCTTGGAAAACACCGAACCACTAGGACAGCATGCGTGACTACATATCGAATTCGATATTTCCCGTCAACCAGCTTCAAGAACAGATCCTTCTATCCCCTAGACCCATTTTTGTCTTTTGGATCATTATAGTAATACGAATTAATACATAGTTCTGCTGCAGATTGTTTTTTATACAATTCAATTACGAAATATTTCCGGTTTATTAAATATATTTAAAAGTGATTTTCTAAATATCATTTGGTCTTGAATAATTACATAAACTAATGTAAATACACATTACAGTAATTTTTTGTGGTCTTAAGCTACAGATAAATCATTTTAACATTCTTCTTTATTTTCATTATTAACATTATGATAATTACTTAAATATTCTATCTCCAAAAATTTAAATATTTAATGAAAACACTTTCCGGTGGTGAAGCCTTAACGCCCCCCCCCCCCCCAAACCCCTCAAAAGAAAGAAAAGAAAATTAAAAGTTAAAAACTAAATAAATAAATAAAATAAAAATTGAATCACTTGATAAATAAAAATTCTCTAAATCTAAAATCTTTATTTTGTATTTCGATTTTTAAATTTATAAAATTTTCAATACTTAAACTATTGTTTACACAAGATGTAGGCGATTTACTTCATTCTACTCAAATTCTTGCATTTTGATTTCGAAAATTCGGATATTGTTTCAGTCTTCACGTAGAAGATATAATGGTAAACATTTTTAATGGCATAGAGAGTTGTACAAAGAATACGAAGAAACTTGAAGAATATTAAAATAAAAATTGAAAACAACCGGTAGCAGATTATAAAAGAATATCAGAAGTGAAAGTTTTCAGGGGCTATCTTTAATTCCAGATTTCCCCCTCTAATTTTTTCTTTACAATGCCTTTAGAATTCTACAAATATAATTTATTATGGGTATAAATAAACAGTTTTAATAATAGCCACGTAATAATAACCTTAATCTATTCTTTCACGATTCATTTTGTATACAAATAGCAGTTTTTAGGGTTTTGGGATGTTACGTAGTTTTTCACCCTTTGAATATGGAAATAAAACAATTTATTGTCTCCTGAGGGAGTGAACTGCTCCTGAATCATCTCTAAACTGTACGACTCCATGAGTGTCCGTGCTATTCTAGACTCAGAGTTGATAAACAGGAAGAGCTGGGTTTAATCCCAGGTCTAGCTCGTCGACCTAGCCGTTCGGAGTTTTCAGTAGTTTTCTCCGAGACTCACATAAATCTGGGCTTGGCCCCCTTAGAAAACATCCCCCCTCAGAGGGCACACTACCCCAAGCCTAGGACCCTTGAGTAGTAGATCGGCCTTAGTTCCAAGCACTCTCTTAACTTTATAATACTCCGAATTAAAAACTATCCAGTTATTAAAATCTTCCCCTTACAAAGAAAGAAAAGAAGGAAAAGAAAAAACATGTTTAACAAAAATTATTTCTGTCAATGCAAAAACTTGTCTGAAAGTTTTCTGCCAGTGCGTTATTAAACGGAATCTATTAGCTATATTTCAGTGAAACTGTATTTTTAAATTGCAGTTACTCCACAATCGTCTGCGTCCGTCTCTCTACATAAACATGTAACCGCAGTCTTGACATGCTTATGATTATGGTATATTCATCTAGGATATTTCGAAAACACAGTTGGATTTTGTACTTAAAAGTAACGTTTTATGTGGATCGGTTATTTTGAGATATAAATTAGTCCGCAACATATAACAGCCTGGATAAAATTTCGTATTAATTTAAACATTTCCTCACTCAATTTCATACACAATTTCATATACACTCTACACTTTGAATCCTTAAATATCAAATTGTATTATGAAAAATCTTAACTTGTCAAAAAATTTAATTTGTCCCCCAACCCACCCCTCTATTCCCATTGCTCGGTAACCGCAATAATAATTTTCTTTTTCTTGCATTGTTGTTTTTTAACTTGTGCATATATATATGCATATATATACATACGCAAGCAGATTTTCAAAATTTTCAGAAAGCAAAATTAAAAACATTGGATGGTTTAGAATACAAACAGTCCCCCTCTCCTTAAAAAAAAATAAAAATAAAAATAAAAAATTGTCATATAAAACTCCCATCTATAAAATCTTTATTTTGTATTTCAATTTTTAAATTAACCTATTTTTTATTATTTAAACTATTAAATATATAATGTGGAAATGACATACTTTTTTTTCTCAATTCCTGCTATTTTGATTTAAGGTAATCCAGAGTATTTTTTAGTCTTTCAGCAAATACCACCAAACATTTTTAATGACATAAAGAGGCTGTAAAACGAATATATAGCAAAACATATAGAAGTTTCAGACGATATTAAACTAAAAACTAGTATGATGTAGCCACCACATTACTTCCTTCTATATAATTTTACACAAAATTTATTCAATACAAATTACTTATTATCAAATTATTTTCCATTATAAATGCAGACGATTTTTATCTGACAGAATTATATTATCACTAAATGCCGAAAGATGTTAATTTTTTTCCAAATCAAAAGAAATTACTTTTTTTTCAAGTTTTTTTTCGTTAAAAGTAAAGAAAAAAATGCATATCTTTGTTTTAAATTATCGCAGATCTTTGGTTCACCCATTCGTTTGAAAGGCATTGACGAGATCTTTCGAAAGATACCCATATTGAAAATTTACTCCCCGGGAGGGTGCTTCCCCCCAGAGGGGGGGAGCGATGCCCCCACATGTACAAAATTTTTTCCCTGGTTAACGACTACTATTATCAAGAATTTATATTAATTTTACAATCACACGTTTAAAATAACTCTCATTATGTACATTTATACAATATTTTGTCCTATACTGCCATGTTTAAAATTTAGAAAAATGTGATCACAGCGCCGCCTGCTGAGCCATTGTTCACAAATCTAATCAGCACCAGTTCATGTCAGGGTCCAACTAAATAACAAGTTTGGTTAAATTTCGTTCATTGGTTTGTGAGATACAGCGTCCAGAAAATTTGTGATACACACACACAGACAGACATTTTATAAAAACAGTCAAATCGTGTTCTGGACATCCCAAAACATGTAAATCCATCGAAAACTGGAGTTCGAAAATTTTCACAAATCTAATACTTTCTCTATAAATACAAATAGAAGAATAATAAAAATCACAGGTAACAGATTAAAATATTTAGAAATATTACCGCCTGTAAGTAAACACACTTTTAAAAGCATCCCTATACTGTCTAATCCTCAGAACAAAATTTTCTGATTCTTCAACATGCCCCCCCCCCCCCCCCCTCCAACCTCACAAAGAAAAAAAAAAATATGCTTAACATAAAAAAAATTTTGATCTATGTAAAAAATTGTCTGAATATTTTCTGGCCCAGTTTTGATAGGACAGTATCAATTACATCCATTTTAGCGAAAAAGTAGTTTTAAATTACAGCCAATTGACATTTCGGCTATCTCTGCCTTACAAAGTAAATTTGTGGAGGAAATATTGTCATGACTGTCGTAACGACAGTCATGACAATACAGAAGTACAAAAAACACATGTGCATTAGTTGTACTTTTGAAAATTGTAGTTTTGAATTGGTTCGAAAAATGTAACCTGGATAAAATTTCGCATTCATTTGAACATTTCTTCGTACAACTTAATGCTATGTTTTCAGTCTTTGAATATCAGTTTGTACACAGAAAATTAACAAGTTTGAAAGCGTAATTTAACTCCTTCCCCATTTCCCCCATTTATTCCCGCTGCAGGAAAACAAACAATTTTATTAGTTTTTCTATGTTGCTTGTTCCTGTTTTGTTACATCAAATATATAAATGTTGTACACAGAAGCAGATTTTAAACATTTCAGAAAACAAAACTGAAAATATTGTGTTGGATCCATACAAATCATTCCCATCAGCCCCCCTCCCCCCACCCCCCACCCCACACACACTAAAAAAAGTTTAGCATCAAAGATCTATATAATTTGCAATAATATTTCTGGACTTTATGGTTCTGATTAAAATTTAACCTTATTCTTGTCTCAGAAAAATATTGCTCATTTAATAAACTTTTCTGGCCATTACACATCTGCTCTTCTCAAAAAATAAATAAAGAAAACAAAAGAAACGCTTATAAAACAATGTTTTATTTCATATACCAAAATCTTGTGGGAAAGTTTTCGGACTTTGTGTTGATAGGACAGTGTAAGTTTGACTTATTTCAACAACAAAGAATTTTTTTTTTAAATTGCAGTTAACATGTAATCAACCGTCTCCGCCTCGCTGTATAAGCGTGTAGGTGTAGTTTTGGCAGCGTATGGTTAGAAAACATTTATCTAGTGTAATTCGATAATCCAGTTGTTTTTATACTCCAAAATAATTCTGCATTAAATTGAACTTTTTAAAACTTCGAATTTATTCACAGAATGTAGCCTGTGTAAAATTTAGCATTAAACATTTCTCTACTCAACTTGATTCATAAACTATACATTTAATATTTATACATCAACTTGTAAGCAGATAGTGCCACTAGTTTGAAAATTTAATCTAATCCCCCTTCCAGTATTGTCGCTGTGGAAAAAAAAATAATTTTATCGTTTTTCTTGCATTGTTGTTTCTTAATTTATATATTAAATGAAAACACTCACAAGAAAAAAAAAAAAAAAAAAAAAAGCTAAAAATATTGTTGGGTTGATGTACAATCCCCCCCCCCACACACACACATACCAAAAAAAAAAAAAAAAAAAAAAAAAAATGCAAATAAATAAAAATAATGTTTAACATCAAATACATTTATATAATTTGTAATAATGTTTCCCTGTTTTTATGGATGTGCTAAACTGTAATTTAACACCCCCCCCCCTCTCAATTTTTTCCTCCCTTACAATAACTGCTTTCTAACAAATTAATATATCTATGTTTATTTTGTATATCTTCTGCTAAAGCAATTTTCTTCTAAACGCTAGAAGAAAAAGCGGCTCAAATTATAAGAAAGTCCCCCCCCCCCCGTTTCGAAAAATTCGTTCGATTCCTTTAAAATCTCTTACCAGTATGTATGTATGTTGCCAGGAAAATCTAAAAATAGTTTCTTTTAATCAATGAAAATAATTTTAGATCAATTTATTTGTTTTTTTCATAGGTTTCTCTGCAAGCTGAATGTAGGCTTTTTTATGTCAGGTGTTAAAAGCGTATACTGCCGTAGTTTTACATCTCTAATGATTTCTTAGCTTTTGCTATTATTATACTGATATTAGTCTCTTTAACTGACTTCTAATTTATTTTGTTCTTATTTGCTACTGTGTGAAACGTCATGAGTCTATGTCGTTTCAAAATAATTCTCCTTCCCCTGTTGATTTTGTGTACCTTACATAGTCGGAATTTGTAGGAAAATGAAAACAACAGTCTTCTAAAGTTTTGTTTGAGCAATTTTAGGACGAAAGCATCTGTTATTATTATTATAAACTAAAATGGCCTCTTTCGGTATTATAAAACATTTACCTTCTCTCCCACATGGAAATATTCTCTGAATTGAACGAATGCGATTACAAATGCTTTTAGAAGCCCTTCTAAATGCTTTACAAAATCATAGGCAAATAAGTCTCTCGATCCCAAACCGTTACAATTGATATAACTATGACATTCTCATCATTTTGCTCCATTGTAAGTTAAAAAAGATAGACATGAAAAATAAAGTTCAAGATACATATGCAATATTTGTAAACTATTGATATAAAATTAGCAGCAGTATCACGCATTTAACTTCAACAAAAGACTTGTGTATTTACATAATAAATTTAACAGATTTTTGCTGCTTTTGTATGATTTCTATAATTTTGCCCTCTGCTGTAAATACATAAAGCATATATAAAGAGCTTTATGTAACCGAAATACGTAGCTAGATACAACATACTAGATTCTAGGTATCTTTAAATTGAATAACTCTGTTTATAAGTTTCAGGATTTAAATATGAAAAATAACTGCTAATATAACTAACATAAAGAATCATTGTTTTTGTTGATTATTAAAATAGGATAAATGATTATATAAAATTTAACTTACCTAATTATGGAATTCCAAATGTGCTTTAAGTTCTTCAGTACAGTCAACAACAACAAACTTTTAATTAGTAGGATATAAAGATAAACATTCCGCAGAAACAATCTAATTTTCCCTAACGTTCCCTTTTCCCCCCCTTTTTACGTAATAGTACACAATAATGAAACAAACTATTCAGTATATTTCTGCCTTCAAAACTTCTAGTTATATATATATAGGTATTTACTTTAATATAAAAATATTTTTAAGGTTATGTATTAATATAGTTTTTTATTTAAAGTATCTATCAAAATCCCTACGGGGAAAACGTTGTTCTGAAAAAGGAAATATCTGTAAATTAAGAACTGAGTTTCTTGGTTCAATGCTTTTAACAGAGAACTCATGTAAATTTGCGGATAGTCTCAATACTTTTTCTGTACTTTTACAGAAATTTTTGACAGTGAATTGAGTTTCTTGATTCACTGCTTTTAACAGTGAACTCATGTACATTTACGGAGATTCTCAATACTTTTTCTGTATTTTTACAGAAATTTTTAACAGTGTATTTAATAAATGAAATATTTGTATTTTTCTAAGGGGGATGTAAAGGTATATTTTATATCTTGAATTTCAATCCTACATTTTTCCCTCCATTGTTTACAACTACATTGTCATTTCCTCTCTCATAGACACATATACCTTTTAAAATTAGTTATTAAGCATGATGAAATTAAATGATTCACGTACCTTTCATGCAATTTTTTGCTTACATACGTAAGGAAATCATTGTAATCGTGACAAAATTCTGACTTTGCGATGTTGGCGTATCTACATGTTTTGAGGTCCCATGAGTTCATTTTTACTATATTCATGATGATGATGATGATGTACGGGTATGTATGTGAGTGATCACAATATCATCTAAAGATAAAATTTTACAATTTCATTACACATATACCAACTTGATATCCAATTATTGTAATTCTAAAAGAATGGATAAACTCAGAGTTTGTATACCATATTGAAATTGTCAGCACCTTTACATCACTGGGCGCAAAAAACCAGCGCGCGAAATCTTTCAAAGTACTGATACGGTTTCGTTGTTTAGAAATAATTTTATAAACTTTCCAAGTCCCATTTCCTGCCGACTTGGGGGTCCCTGGCCCCCGGGCTGCCACTCAGGTAGCTGGGGAGCTAGATGCGGCGGCTGACCTCACCTCCGAGTTGGTACCCCTAGATAGCCGGCGCAGCCGGTGAACTAACGAGGCAGCGCGGCCGAGAAGCATGTCGGGTGGAAAGGATGTTCCTGCAGTCAATTGGAGGCATCACCCACTCGTCGCTCGTAAAGTAATACTAGCGTCTCGCCGCAGCGCCGGCTCCCTACAAAAATGCTAACTGAACATGCGTACAGACTTGGACTTTTAAAAGTTGTTGGATTCGAATTTGAATTCGAGCAAGTTAAACAGAGTTAGGCGAGGCATCACCCTTTTAGCACATTTTCCTAATTTATGTGTATTCCTTTAATACAAAAATGTTTCAAATGACAAAAACATCCCCACCCCTAAATATTTATATATATATATATATATATTTAACAGTAACTTTATTTTTAGGAAAATTAATAGATAATTAAAAAAAAAAAATTAACTAAAATTTAAAAAAAGAAAACGAAACTAACTGCTATTTCCTTGAAATATCTTCAATACAGATTTAAATTTAATGCATTTTTTTTTTTTTAAATTTATTTATTTATTTGCTTAGCTTTAAAAAAAAAAAAAAAAAAAAACCCTTGGATTTCATTACAAATTTAAAATATGTAAAATATTTATTTTTATGTTTAAATACTAAACAAAAATTATTTTATTTTAATTTTAATTATTATATAAACTTGTTTAAATTTGTTAAATGTGTTATTTAAATTACTTCTTTTTAAAATTCCTTTAATGCTAAGATATTTCAAATGACAGAAACACTCCCCCGCCCCCTAAATATTTCTTTCCATATTTTATTATAATAACTGCAATTTATGAATTAATAGACTACAAAGAGAATTTAAAAAATAAATAGACCAGGTAAAATGTTTTATTAAAAAAATAACAACCTTTTTTTTTTTTAGGAAAGATAATAGATAATTAAAAGAAAAAAAAAATCTTTAAAAACGAAACAGCCATTTTCTTAAAATATCTTCAGTACAAATTTAAATTTATTGCGTTTCTTTTTCTTTTTCTTTTTTTTTTTAATCTATTAAACACTTTATTTTATTTTACTTAGCTTAAGAAAAAAAAAAAAAAAAAAAAAAAAATCGTGGATTACAATAAAAATTTATAATAGAATTTTTAAATATGTAAAATATTTATTTTTATGTTTAAATAGTAAACAAGAATTATTTCATTTAAATTTTAATTATTATTTAAACTTCTTTAAATTTGTTAAATATATTTCTTTTTAAAATTCCTTTAATACAAAGATATTTCAAATGACAAAAACACCCCCTCCTAAATATTTATTTCCATATTTTATTAAAATAACTGCTATTTATGAATTAACACACTACATAGAGAATTGCTTTTTTATTTAATACTAATTCCTGCGAAGATTTAAAAAAAATATTTTTTTATGAGAATTATTTAAGTTAATTAATGTCAAGAAAATAAGAAACTCTTCAAAAAGCATTCAACAATTATTTCAATTTAATAAAGCATGTCTCACCATCAGACAAAAGAAAAAAAAAAAAAAAAACAGGCAAATGTGCAACATGAATGCATCAGAGCAAGACAGCAATTTTTCTACAGAATTTTTAAATGTTTGTTTCTGAATGTGGGATTAGGCCTGAGTGAGATGTTCTCTGGGCAGTCTTTTTAAGATGACCTAGCACATTCTAATGCGAGTTCCTAAGAAGTCCATGGAAAAGTCGCACAACTAGGTTAACAAGTATGTACCTGATTCAAAGCTAGCGCCTACTATCTATCACCTTGGATGACAGAATCTCTTTGCCAGTACAATAAATTTAGAATAAGAAATTTGTTTGAAATACAGATTTCAAATTCTAAAAGAAAATTTTTTAAACTGATATTTTGGTAGTATTTTTATTTATTTATTTTTTATTTTATTTTTTCCATATAAATAAAAAATATTAAAAAGGTTTTGACAACAAATTTTTGTCTGCAGTCAAAGCCTGACTATAGCACGGGAATCTTGGGCACCAAGATAAATCACTAAACTCCTTAAAAATGCATTCATAAATGTTTGTTGAGACATTTTTTTTTTTTTTTTTTTTTTTTTTTAAGAAGTAATTTAAATAAAATATTTTAAAGGCAGTTTCGTCAGATTCATTTTTACTGAACTTTTTTACCTTTTTTTTTTTTTTTTTAATTATCTATTAATTTTCCTTAAAAAAAAAAAAAAAAAAAAAAAAAATGCTTTTTTGTAATAAAACTTTTTACCTGGTCAGTTTTTTAAATTCTCTTTGTAGTCTATAAATTCATAAATTGCAGTTATTGTAATAAAATATGGAAAGAAATATTTAGAGAGGGGGGAGTGTTTTTATTATTTGAAACATCTTTGAATTAAAGGAATTTTAAAAAGAAGTAATTTAAATAACATATTTAACAAATTTAAATAAGTTTAAAAAATAATTAAAATTTAAATAAAATAATTTTTGTTTACTATATAAACAGAGAAATAAGAATAAATATTTTACATATTTAAAAATTCCATTATAAATTTTTATTGTAATCTACGTTTTTTTTTTTTTTTTTTTTTTTTTTTAAGCAAAGTAAAATAAAATAGATTAAAAAAAGAAAGAAAGAAATGCAATAAATTCGTATTGAAGATATTTTAAGAAAATGGCAGTTTCGTTTTAAAGATTTTTTTTATTATCTATTAATTTTCCTTACAAAAAAAAAAAAAGAAAGAAAAATGGCTGTTTCGTTTTTAAAGATATATTTTTTTCCTTTTAATTATCTATTATCTTTCCTAAAAAAAAAAAAAAAGAAGTAATTTAAATAACATATTTAACAAATTTAAATAAGTATAAATAATAATCAAAATTCAAATAAAATATTTTTTTTTTTTTTACTATTTAAACATAAAAATAAATATTTTACACATTTTAAATTTGTATTGTAATTCAAGGTGTTTTTTTTTT
>OZ005652.1:206857128-206898128 GCA_963930645.1 Salticus scenicus | reverse complement strand
TTTTTTTTTTTTTTTAAGCTAAGTAAAAATAATAATAAACTGTGTAAGGAAAAAAAATGCAATAAATTTAAATCTGTATTGAAGATATTTCAAGGAAATGGCGGTTTCGTTTTTTAAAAAAGATTTTAGTTATTTTTTTTTTCTTTTTTAAGTTACTGTTACAAAAAAAAAAAAAAAAAAAAAAAAATTAGTAATTCAATTCAATATGAACTACCATACACATCTAACGCATAAACATAAATGGTAAACAATCTTACAACCCTTCAGAAGTGTAGCAGTGCATCGCCAAATTACAGCATGCCAAACCTGCCAAAGCAATTTATTCAACTTTGAGCCGTATTCTCCCTAAACCGGAAAATGGAACGTAATCGGAATGGACACTAGCCGGAATCTAGTCTAAATCCCGATCCGTATGGAAACTTCTATTCTCCCTTCACTGAATTCCGTATGCGAAATCATTCCGAAGCATTCGAGAGGAAGTGACGCTTTTGAGACGCTCAAACCAATCAGCAGTTAGAGAAAAATCACGCTTGTTTGTAAACAAACAATCGCTGGATGATGGTTGTATTTTCTCATATAAATTTAAAATCGCTCATACTTAGTTCTGCTTAAACAGATATTTCAGAGTGTGTTTGAAAAGAAAGATACATCTAAAAATTAAAAAAGTGATCGGTCAAAAAATCACCGTTCCATAAATCGTATGATTAATGTAGTAAAATTTTCATAAAATTTATTCATGTCAGTCTGTGTGTGTGTGTGTGACAAAATTTTGTGGCAACTGTATCTCAGGACCTACTGCACAGAATTTCATACAAATTGGTATGTAGTTGCACCTTGACATAAATTAGTGCCTATCAACTTTTGGTAAAAATTCTCTTACAGGTTGCGTTGCCATCCCGCTTTTTCTAAATTTTTAACATGGTGATATAGGACAAAATTTTGTATAAATGTGCATAAAGAGAATTATTTTTTAGTAATCATTATGAAATTTACAAGAATTATTTATAATAGAGGTAGTCAACTGGGGAAAAAATTTTGTATGCGTAGGAGCCTCGTGAACCCCCCTGGGGGGGAAGTCCCCCCTCGAGGGGAGTAAATTTTCAAGATGGGTATCTTTCGAAAGGTCTCGTCAATACCTTTAAAACGAATGGTTGAACTATAAATCTGTGATAATTTAAAACGAAGTTATCGATTTTTTTTACTTTTAACAAAAAGTAACTTAGAAAAAAAATCGTATTTTTTTTTTTTTTTTTTTTTTTTTTTTTTTTACGAAATTTAACCAGACTTGGTATTTAGTTGGCCCCTGACATAAACTGGGGCTGATTAGATTTGGGGATCAATCACTCAACAGGTGGTGCTGTGATCGTATTTTTTCTAAATTTTTAACATGGCAGTATGGGACAAAATTTCGTATAAATGTACATAATGGGAGTAATTCTTAACCTGTGATTGTGAAATTAATATGAATTATTGATAATAGTAGTAGTTAATTAGGAAAAAAATCTCGGTCATCGCTTCCCCCCCCCAGGGGAAAGTACCCCCCGGGAGGGGGGGGGGGTAAATTTTCAAGATGGGTATCTTTCGAAAGGTCTCGTCAATATCTTTAAAACGAATGGTTGAACTATAAATATGTGATAATTTAAAACAAAGTTATCGATTTTTTTTAACGAAAGAAAACTTTGAAAAAAAATCGTTTTTTTTTTGTTTTTTTTTTTTAATATTGTTACTGCGTGAATTTGTATAGGAAAATATAGAAGAAAGTCTTGTGGTGGCCACAGCATACTAGTTTCTATTGTTGAATTATTCATTTATTAATGGTTATTTCATTTTTATTGTGTACTTAATTTGTGACGTTTACCAAATATTTACCTTAAAATTAACAGGAAATTTTTATAATTTTAAAATTATTGTTTATTGATTTAATGGAGTTCTTTTCTTTTTTTAATTATTTAGTTATTTTGTTGAATAATTTGAAATTTATACTCATTTAAATATGGTGACTGGTTAAATTATTAACATAACAGTTAGCTTACTTGTTATATAATTTTATATTCGAGTAATTTCTTCATCAGAGGTTTTAGTTAATTTGTCATGAAGAAATTTGAAAGAATTTTTTAAAACATATAAGCTGAATTTTTTCAATGTCTTAATTATTTATAGGAAACAGAGTTATTGCTATAGTATGTCATGATTTGTGAAAAAATATTTTTTATTTTTAATTGTAATTTTTCCAGTCGCAAGTCAAACCTTATACATCCTAAATTTAAAAATTTTCTAGCAATTTTTACAAGAACCTATAAAAATATATGAAAGTCTATAAGAGATATTCTTTTAAAACATATTTTTACATTCTGCAATATTCATAAAAGAAAGTATTAAATTCGTAAAAATTTTTAACTTCTAGTCTTTGATGGATTTTACATGTTTAAAGATGTTTCACACGTGATTTGAACATTCAGAAATTGGCTGGCTGTGTGTTAGACGTCTGCTGAAGCTTCGTATCTGTGAGAAGAAAAAAAATATACCCCCCCCCACACACACACACACACCATATATACACTCTACCTCAATTTACTACTAATTGACCTCTAATATGAATTGTCTTGTATTTTTAACTTAAAAAAAAAAAAAAAAAGCAGCCCAGCCATTAGTTATTATTATTTTTTTTCTCTTTAAGGCTATCAGTGAAATGTATTAATGGTTTTTAAAAGATTCGAGATCAGTGGGTCATCAATATTTTAGACTATCTTTTGTAAAAATTGATCATGCTGTGTGTTCAGTAAAAAAGCTGAATTAAATGTCTCTCACTTGATGTTCATAAGAAAGAAGGTGCTGGGTTCAATCCTAGGTCAAATTTATCTGAGCAGTTTGGAGTTTTACATGGTTGTCTCTGAAACTTGCATAAATATGGCTTAGAACCCTTGCATAGTCAATCAGTTCCAAACCACACAACACAATCCAGTTTTGCCCTTTACCGTTATTTTATATTACACTGATTGATCATATCAATTTAAACATCACAATTTTCTGAATTACCTGTATTTGTACAATCGATTTCATTTAAGAAAATTCTTCTCAAAAGATCACCCCCCCCCACACACACACACACAACATCGCATATAATGGAGGGTATTGTTTTGTTTAAGGTAAACTGACTATGCGAGGACCCTACGCCTGGGTGGCGTTCCTCCTTTGGGTCTCTTTCTAAAGAGTCCTGGCTCAAATTCATGCAAGTTTCAGAAAAATCTCTGAACTGCTAGGCTGAAATGCTAGTGCTGAGTTTGAACCCCACATTTAATGGATTCAAAATTATTAACTACGATAGATCAAATTATGAATCACTCCCAAGTTATAATAGATCATGAATGAAAAACAAAAATTAACCAACATATTATTAAAAAACAATCTCAAATGCCATATTCCTCACTGTAAGATTCATTTTTGGCTCTTTGTAATATGTAAGTATTTGTTAAAGTAAAATGTAATGAAAAATTCACAACCTGCAACAACATAAGTGTGATTATTTTTTTCTTTATAAGCAGCTAGCTAATTTTTTAAAAGCTTATTATTTTATTTATATATTTTTTATAAGCAGCTACTTGATATTAAGCTAATCTTTTAACAGCCTTTTTTTTTTTTTTTTTTTTTTTTTTTTTTAATTAATAATCCTAATTTTCTAATAAACCAAACGTCCAATTTTCTGAAAAGTAACACTGTAAACTGTTGTCATTACTAAAGCAATAAAAAAAAAAAAAAATCGCAAATTTGGCCAAGGGTGTCCCATACTAAAGCTGTGCTCTATTTTCAGCAAATCAAAGCCATGGTTAACTGCTATCATATACAGCTATTAAGAAAATATAAATGATATTCAATTATTTGAAGTTCATTATGTTGATTAGAAACACAGTTATTTCAAAATAAACTAAAAGTGCATTGACATTAAGAAACAGCTTTAGTATAAGATCTCTTGATGAAGTTTGAAAACTGGCTCCTAAGTAGCTCGAGTGATTTTCGGAAGTCTTTTATTATGCAATTGCAATAGTCATTTTAATTCATCACCAAAGTGGCAAAAAATAATAAAAGTCGCGAAGGGGATTCTATACTAAAACTGCACCCATTTTAGTTTGTGGATGATAAAATCAAGGGGAAAAAATCTGGAGTGACTCCACTCGACTTTCCGAACATTGAGTAATTAACAGTTTTGTAGATAGAGTAAAGAAAGAGTAGTTGTTAAACAAACAAAAGAGAGAAAACCATAATAGAGTGTTTGAGTATTTTTCTCCATCTATTACACGTTGTTTTATTTAACGCTACTAAACTTTGAGCCCATAGATCATAATGATAAAGAAATTTTCGTTGTGTCCCTGTAAAAACCTATAAATGCTAGATTCACCAAAATGCTTATAGTTAGTGCAACAGTGATTTATAATACTCATATAAATTTTCAGCTGAATTCAATAAGGCGTTTAGATGCTATCGTACTTTTTAAAATTTAGTCCCATAGGCCATAATGATAAAGAATTTTTCTTTGTGTCCCTGTAAAAAAACTGTAAGTGCTAGATTCACCAAAATCAATACAGTTAGTTCAACTGTGATCTATAACATGTGTACAAATTTTTTGCTCAGATTAATAAGGCGTTTAGACGCTATCACATTTTTAAAAATTTGGCCCCATAGGCATAATGATAAAGAATTTTTCTTTGTGTCCCTGTAAAAAAACTATAAGTGCTAGATTCTCCAAAATCTATACAGATTGAGTATTTGTGATCTATAATATGTGTATAAAATTTTTGCTCAATTGAATAATGCGTTTAGATGCTATCGCACTTTTAAGATTTTGCTCCCATAGGCCATAATGATAAAGAATTTTTCTTTGTGTCCCTGTAAAAAAACTATAAGTGCTAGATTCACCAAAATCTATAGGGTTCGTACTATGGTGACTTACAATATGTGTACCAACTTTCAGGTTAATCGAACAAAGCGTTTAGACGCTAGCGTGTTCACTCACAGACATACACACATACATACATCATCGTAAAAATAGTGAAAACGGACTCAGGGGACCTCAAAACGTATAGAAACATCAAAATCTCGAATTCGGATTTTTGACATGATTACAATACTTTCCTCACTATAGTGTTCGGAAAGTAAAAACCTATAAGACAATTCGATTAATTTAAATGAACATTTAAAAAATAAATAAATCTAAATAAAATTTTAAATTATCTATTATGACATCAATTTTATCAGCTATTTTTGTTTAAACAGGAATAATTTTTAAATTTAATATTCATGTGTAAAGAAGTGTTTCAATTATATATATATATAAAATGAAATAAAGAGTTGTAAACATGTTATATTGTTGGTCTGTGTTTGAAATTACAGCTCAAAGAAGAATGTGGGGGAAACACACAAAAAATCATATTTTTAAAAATATTGAAAATTTAAAGTGCATTGTGAATCTGCACATATTCCTCTATCTAGAGGGCCCACCAGCAGCCAAGCGGTTCTGCAGTAAAAAGCTGGTAGACACAAGGTGCCGGGTTCGATCCCAGGTCGTGCTCATTGGCTTAGCCGTTCAGAGTTTTCCGTGGTTTTCTCCAAAACTTGTGTAAATATGGACCTTAGAAAACCCATTCAGAGTTTTCCGTGGTTTTCTCCAAAACTTGTGTAAATATGGGCCTTAGAAGACCCCTTAGAAAAACCCCCACGGAGGGTATCCCCCCTCAGGCTCAGGACCTACAGCAGTCATTCGGCCTTATTCCCAAATTCAATCCTCTATCTAGAAGAGAAAAAAAAAAGAATGTGCCATATATATATATTTTTTTTTATCTACATCGCACACAGGCAAAGATACAAATATCTTCTTTTAATAGTATAAAAGCAGGCTTTGCCTGCCTCACGGGAAAAATGAAAAGAAAGAACATATAAGCCAACTTGATTGATTGAAATCAATATTTCAAAAATAAATAAATAATTAAAATAAAATATTATGATGTCAGTTTAAAATATATATGTATATTTTTTATTAAATAATTTAAACATTTAAATAAACAAATAATTAAAGTAAACCTTACTTCTACTCCTCATGTGTTACGCCTGATTACTTGTGGGAGCCTCCCCACCCCTTTTGTCACTGACAAAAGGGAAGGGGGTCTCCCACAAGTACTCAGGTGTAACACACGAAGAGTAGAAGTAAGGTTTACTTTAATTATTTGTAATAGTATGCTTCTTGCTTTAATGTTTTGAATGAATTTAAATAAACGTTAATGATTATTGGTGACTATTTTCAGCTCAGCTTTAATATGGAACACGCTTGGTAGTTTCAAACATTTTGTTTGCCATTTTAGCAGTAAATTGAAATGGTTATTGCAATTGCATAAGTGAAGACCATGACATCAATCATCACATAGCAAAAAAATAATAATAAAAGTCACCAAAATGGTTATAGCTGTCTCAACATTACTTTTGTGAATAACAAAATCAAGGTCGAAAAAATTGATTATTTGAAATTAATATTAAAAAAATAATAATAATAATAATAATAAAATGCATTATTATGTCAGTTTTATTAGATATTTTTTTATGATACAGATTTACATAAAAATAAATTTATTATTTTTTTTTTTTATCAAAGGGGGGGGAGGGGGGGGGACAACATTGTTATGGGGTTTTTATTTTACATATTTTGAACAAATTATCCTATTGAATCAAAAGTTACAGCGCTAGTTAAATTTATAAATTTGAAATTAATAAATGTACCAATTTTTGTTGCGATCGGTGGAACAGTTTACTTTGTAAAACAAATTAAAATCTGATATAACACAACATACAATTTATCAAAATAAAATCGCGGTCTAGAAATTTTTTTTGGAGTGGTTGTACCTGACACCGTTCTAGAAACTTTTTACTTGCTAATTTTTGAAGCTTTTTAGTTACTAGTTAACATCTATTTTCAGAAAGCTTAAAAATGAAATTCTTATACCTACTCGGTATTCACAGAGTACATACTTAATTCTTGGTGCAGTTCTTGTAAAATGTAAAATAATTCTGGAAAAAAAAAAAAAAATTACAGTTGTTTCGGATAAAAATAATAGTACAACATTTCATCAGGCAAAAAAGTAGACATAAATGGCATTTGCTGACAGAGTTTATTTATTGAATTTGATTTTGAACGACAGATCTTTAGCATATTGAACTGTTAGAATATGTAACCAGACTTGAACAGAAATATAAATTTAACAAATGCCAATGTATGTAGTGCAATATGCTATACGGTACCCAAAAAAAATGCAGTTTGCTCTTAATATTTTTTACATTGACATTTTTAACATTAAATAAATATTCATACATTGAACTGTTTTTTAAATTTATAATTAACATAAATTGAGAATCTAAGACTTTTTTTTTTTTTCACTACTGTTTGAATACAATTTATTTATAGTCAAACTATCTAATTACAAGTACAGTTGTATTCAAATAGTAATGGAAAAAACAAAAAGATTGCTTTTACTTTGGTGTGTCTCTGTACTGTTGTAGTAATATAATCATCATAATTGAACTTTGCGAGTTATAACAAAACTATCTTTTAATTAGGGATGCGATTAGCAAAAAGATAAAGATGAAAGGATTATATGTAAAGACAAGACATCAAAATTAAATATTAGATTTTTTATGACAAAATAATTTGAGCAATAAATATATTTTATAATCTTCAATTTATAAAAAAAAAATTATTTTATGCTTTAGTATTCAATTAAGTTTTATTTGATTTACCGATTGAACAAATTCACATCCAAAAGACAAAAAAAGTTAAATTTTAATCATCATAAAAATATGTTATTTTATTAATAGAAGTAATTAAAGCAAGGACATAAAGTAAAAATTAATATCAGTAAATAAATAAAAAAAAAAATCAATTTAAACTTAAGATAAAAAGAAAATATAAAATTATTACTTGTATAGCAATTCATACTTAGATGTGATGTCGAATTGTTTCCAAACATTACCAGGGAGATGTGCCTCAATCGTGCAGCTTTTTAATAAACACTGCACAATTTAGACACTCACCAGGCTTTAGTTACAATCACTTTTCAATTTCTTCTACAAAATTTACATTGTCCTCTTCAGGAGAGGTGCCTTAAAGGGTGGACTGTCAGAGTTCTTCTGTAGGAGGGCTGTCTCAGCTCTCAGCGTTGTCTTAATGAGTAAAGTTCCAAGAGAGAAATCTTTTCTTTCGCTCTTTTGTATGAAAGTAATGAACATTAAAGAATTAAGAGATCTAGTACACATTGAAAAATGAGTAAATATTAAATATAAATAAGAAAGCAGGAGGAAATTCATAATAATAATAAATAGAAAAGTTGTGAGGAAATAAGATTGGGTCAATTGCAGGTCACCGCAGGTCAGCTTTGGTAAAATATTGTGAGAAATCATTGGAAATTAATTATAATACTTTTATTTTTACTGCTAAGTCTTACTATTAAATGTGTTTTCATTATGTAGTGCTTTGTTAACTAAGAGTCAGCAACAAATCATTTGCACCCGGCTAATGGAAAAGTACAACATTTTCTTTGCTCACTTAAGTTACTACCTATGAACTATTATAAAATAATAATAATAATAATAATAATAATCTACAAATTCTTGAATAGGTTTGCCACTACTGATCTGATTTTATAATAAATGAATTTGGATTGTCTTAAAAATATGAATATATATATATATATTCATATTCATAGTGTGTATATACACATACTATGTTAAATAATTTTACTTAATTTTTTGTCAGAAATCTTTAAGAATTTCCCCATACATTAACCATCAACACAGAAATGACATATTTTTACTATGCAACTTTTCTTCATCCTTTTCTTTTATTGCAAGAAATATTTTTAACACTAATTACTCCATAAATGACCAAAATAAATATGGTACTTGCTAGTTCTTGTGCATAATTTATTATTAATAATTTACTTTTTCTGATTAAAGAAAAAATCATTCATTACATGTTACTTTTATCACTGTAATTAACACAATATTTTATTTTCTACACTTAGAAAAGGGTGCAAAACATTTAAAATAATGAACTACTCAATGGGATAATTGAATTTTCAACTACAACTTATTATTTCATTAAATGTAATAAGTGAGTTGTTGAAGGCATAATTCATCTGGCATGTAAAAATAAATATATTAAATAAATTTACATTGTGTAGAGCAGAAATATAGCACACAACTAAAAAATCAAAGTTATATTTAAAAAAAAGCATTTCCAAAGCCTGTAATTCAATTTAATACATATTTTTTAACAAATTAAGAAAAAGTTGTTTGTACTTAAAAGTGCTGGATGTTTCAATCAACTTCTGCAAAGTTTGCATTACTTTTTAAAGTACAAAAGTTTGTAATTATCAGTTTAAAAATCTTCAACATTTAGAATAAGTAATAACTACGAAATACATACATATTACCTTATAAGCAAGTGGAAAGTTCCTTAAATTATTTAAGCTTTCAAATATAATAAAGCATGACTTTAAAATGAATTATGTCACTTTAATGGAGAAAAGTGCCCAGATTAACATAATGAATGCAACAGAAAAAGGTAATATGAATACAGTGCATCACATGGAGTAAGTTATGCCTCAAAAGTTATGGAATACCAGGTAAAAAATGAACGAAATTTTAACGAATGTATAAAGCACTTATGAAATCAAAAACACAAAAATTATTACTTAAATATTCCACCATATAAAACATGGGATATAAGTCGCATTATTGTACTTGTGAAAACCATTGACTATAAACAACTTAACAGAAAATATAAACAAAAATTTTCATTAAATATTACCTTCATTTAGGAGACAAAGATTTTACATAAGACTTCGGTTGCAAAAATCCCGGCAAACTCTCAATTAAAAAGAAAGGTGCTTTTTTCGATAATCTAAAATGTTCAATTCACTTAATTTCTGAAATGCCGAAAGCAATTGTTCGATCCACCACAACAATTCAGTCATACACTTCTAATAACACGGATTCGTGTCTAATAACAACAAACTGTCCGCCATTTTATCTTTCCATTCCACACACATTCCGCACCCGAATGCTATTCCGGCTGCTCTGAGCTGTCGGAACAAGATAGACGCATATTCCGTATATTCGAAAAGCCTGGATTCCGGTTTTTGCTGGGAGAATAACTCTTCTTCGGATTCCCTTTCGAAATCTCTCCATTCCGTACGAAATTCCGGTTCCGAAGGAGGGGAGAATACGGCCCTTTTTCGTTGGGAGCCGGCGCTGCGGCGAGACGCTAGTGTAAAGTATAATAGGTGATGTGTTATGTTGCGGGTGCCTTGGCGGCACGAGGCGCCAGGGTTACTCTACTTGTAATCTGTCACCTACTCTTCACCGCCAGGCCTTGTTCCTCTAATAGGCTCAAGTGGATTTTCATGGCACCCGGCCTAGCACACCCGCCGGAGAGCAGCTAGTTGCTCATGCGAGATTTGTGGGTCTTCCCTTCCCGCGGACTTCTCCCGGGCCACGGACTTAGAGAAGAAGGACAGTTTTCCCCAACGGCAGCCTTCCCTCAAAAATGGACCCGAAATGGTCGCTATTATTCGTTCGCCGCTAGGGGTCGTATTTGTTCTTTGACTGTCCACTGCCTCCGTAGAAAACCATTGCGCGCAGACGAAATTTTAGTTTTATTTTCAGTTTTCTTTTTAATTTCTTTTTAATATTGGATTTTTTTCATAATGTCGCATTGTTACGCACCGGGTTGCACCTCCGGATATCGATGTGTTCGAAAAAAAAACAAAGAAATAGGTGAAAAGAACCCAAGTTTATTTCGTCCACCTAATGTAAGCTATTGATTTTAATGTTTTGTTGACTGATAAAATTATTATCTTATAAATATTCTATTACTATTAAAAAAAAAAAAAAAAAGGCTGATTTAATTGGTATGGTTCTTAGTAAAATTCTGTTTGATAGATTTTTTTTTTTAAATTAATTAAAATGTAATTTTTAGGTCACTTTGCATTAAGATTTTAAAATTTGCGTGCTAGCAGTATTCCTTTTTTCATATTATTCGGCGAAAAAAAAAAAAAAAAAAAAAAAAAAAACATGCGAGCTTGCAATCTTACGAATTTAAATCATGTTAAATTATAAATTACGTTTTTTTTTTTTTTTTTAATAATTGCAGCTTAAAAAAAAAAGTATTTTAAAAATCTTGAATTGTAAACCGATTTTGGCAAGAGTTAAAAATTGGTAAAAAATGATATGAGTTCACAGTCAGTCTTTTTTCAATTCATTTCAAAATTACTGAGTTTTAAGATATTTAAAAAATAATTTAAAATGTTTTTTTTTTTTTTTTTTTTTTTCTATGCCACTTTGCAGTGACATTTTAAATTAATTTTACAAACTGCCAATCTTTTAACTTCCAATTCATGTTAGATGATGAATCACGTTATATTATTATCATTATTATTACCATATTATAGAAATGTATTGTTTTTAACAAAAAAGAAATTTTTAATTGGTTTTGTCAAAAATTAAAAATAATGATTATGATGTCACAGTAAAAAAACTCCTAAATTCAGTTGAAAATTGGAGATTTTAAAGAAAAATTATATTTAATTAAATTCATCACCAGTGCCACATTCACATTTCATAATTTATAAGCTAGTGTTCTTCCAGCTGAAAATTAGAGATTTTATGTAAAAATTAGAGTATTAAATTCAAGGTAAGTTGTTTTTATAAAGTTAGCTTTACACTTAATCTCCGTGTCATCTCGTCGGTGTATCGAGCTATTCCCTAAAATAATATATATGTGATATGTATATATATAAAATAAATAAATAAAAAAGTAAATCATGTATATTATAGCATGAGCATAGTTGTGAAAAAATAAATAGAGTCAAAGACACCCAACAAATGTCAGATAAAACTTCCTTCTTAATACGGTACGTTTCATTTGTAACCAAGTATATACATATTACATGTCTCTTGAACGTTCAAATTTTACTTACAATATTCTGATTTAAATATGCACTTAAGGTATAATTTTCTCATAATCATAAAACATCAATATAAAAAATTACGTTATTTAATCTTCATAATGTTAAATACTTCATGAATAAATGCATGACTTCCAGAAATCCGCATGTTGTAACCAATGTAACTATCAAACCGACAGTAAAAATTTTAATATGAAAAGTTCAAGATAGCGCTGATATTAACCCCTTAACGCGCGCTGTCCGCGCTGCGAGGATGCAAAATTTAAGATCCAGCAGCGAAAATTCATCCCGCTAATTTTTTAGAAAAAAAATTACTTTTATAAAATAGCAGAAAAGGCCATTTTTTTAACCTTAAAATTTAAAATTTCTTTTAGTTTAATTTAGTTTATAAATTCCAGTGGCACTATAATTTAAATGATCGGAATTGTCTTGCGCCGCAAAGGGTTAACAGTGATTCATTAGAAACTGAATATCACGAAACACAGAAAGTCAATTTTATGCAGATTACTTTCTGTTGATGATAAATTTTAAATGCATTGATGCTATAAACAAGAAATAATTGTTCATAAATAACAATAAATAAATAAAATAAAAAACGATTTTTGCCTATATTTTAAAAAAAGTAATAAAAGGTAATATACTTGTAATATAAGCTTATATTGTATCATATGTTATGTAAAATTTTGTATCTTACTTTATTAGGTACATTTTAATTTCTTAATTCAAGATTGGTTGGATGGTTGGAGGATTAAGGCCGATTGACTCCTTATGTGTCCTAGGCCTATGGGGGGAATGCCCTCCGTGGGGGTCTTTCTAAGGGGTCCTAGCCCGTATTTACGCGAGTTTCGGAGGAAACCACGGAAAACTCCGAACGGATAGGTCGATGAGCGTGACCTGGGATCGAACCCGGCACCTCCCATGTACCAGCTGTGAGCGCAGAATCATTATCATGCATATTTTTTACAGAGTTGCTTATTCTCTATTTAATTTTTTCTTTTCTTTTTTAATTATTTTCCAAGCATACTTATTTGTATTTTTCCTCATTTTTTATGCATTACAGTATCAAAATCTCGTTTCATAAATGCTAATTTTCACAAAATTCCAAAATACACATAATTTTTGTTCCAATTTGTGTAGATTTCTGGGAATCTCCTGCATACACATTAAATTTAAAATTAAAATTAAAAAAATAAAATCCATTTACGTATTAATGTAACTGAATTCGGCTTTTGGGATAGGTTTTACCAAATATTGTTACTATTCTTTCTAAATCTAATTTCTTTGAATCCCTAAAATCATCAAATTTTGCAACCTGCTTTCTGCACTGCAAGTTCTGAGGTAGTTTTTCACTATTCTAACATTTATAAATTGAACCGACGGATGTTTCAGTCGTTGGCTGAATTATTTCATAATTATTAATATATTTTATAGTTGTTTGGTTGGTTGGGTATTAACGTTGCACTAGTGCTGCTCAATAGACAATTGGCGGACACACCCTATCCCTAAGGATGGCCCGGAAGCATGCCATCACAATTTTGATCTTCCACGGAGGGGATAATATTCTTTTATGTAAAAAAAAAAAAAAAAAAAAAAAAAGGCTGAATGAAAAATTGCAATATGACTTTTGAAGATAATAAAATATAAACATTCATGAGAGGCTGAAATGATAAAATAGAGCAAGAATATTTTTTACTGTTTCCGAAATTTTTGATTTTTATACAAACAAGCATTAAAAATCGGTAAAAGTTGTATTGTTCCTCGATTGCCTTTTTTTTTCTTTTCTTTTGTTCCCTGAATCTCTAGCAAAAAGTAATTAAAAGTAAATTTTAAAAAGAGAAATACATTTTTAATTTGTTGGTGATGCAGAGTGTCGCGACGTAAAATAAATTTAACAATTTTAAATTCATATAATTATTAAAACGACTTTTAATTACACGGAAATATTTTAATGATTTGAATTTGACAGATATTAAACAAATTATCGTTATGAAATTTCACAAATAATTAAAAGAATTTTCTCTTTAGAAATAGAATGCAAAAAACAAATCTTATTTAAAGGTCTCAATTATTTTACTTATTTCATTTCTCATTGTTAAAGCTGTCTTTAAGTTCTAAAGCAAAAGCAACACATTTTCATCTTATTTTTTAGATATTTCCTTTCCAACGCCTTTGTAAAAAAATCATAATAAATTTTTAAATTTTGTCTTTTTTACATACTTCGCAATTTTTTTTTTTTTTTTTTTTGTTTAATTGGAAATGCTGGAATAAATTCTGATTTTTAAAATACATTCATTGTTTTAAATTATGAAAATTCATATTTTCATATTTATTTTTTAAATATCATATATTTATGTTTTCATTATACTATTTCGTCTATTTTTTTTTTTTTTCTTTTTTTTTTTTTGGGGTGGGGGGAGGGAGCGAATTCTTTATATTTATAGATATATTTACATATAATGAATGTTTTCATTCTTGGATTTTGAAAAAAAAAATATTAATAAATAAATAAATTTTTTCATAGCTATATTCTTTATTCCTGTGAAATATCTGAATAGGTTTTTCAATAATTTTACAAATTCGAAAATATCCGCAATTGATTTGTAAGTATCGAAAACCTCTATAAACCAATTTTGAACGATTTAACTCTATTTTTATTTTTTTGCCCCCCTCCCCCCCTCTCCCCACCCCCTTCTCGCCCCTCCTAATAACTTTACACTTTCGAAAATATCCCCATTCGACTTGCAGGCCTCTAAAACCTATCTGTACCAATTCTGAACGGCCTAACTGTATTTCTATTTGCTTTTGCCCCATAGCCCCCCCTTACCACCCCACCCCCTTATCGCCCCTCCTAATAATTTTACAAATTCAAAAATATCCACAATCGATTTGTAAGTATCGAAAACCTCTATGTACCAATTTTGAACGATCTGACATTATTTTTATTTTTTTGTCCCCCCCACCCCTCCCCCCTTCTTTCCCCACCTAATAACTTTACACAATCGAAAATATCCCCATTCGTCTTGCAGGCCTTTAAAACCTATCTGTACCAATTTTGAACGGCCTAACTGTATTTCTATTTGTTTTTGCTCCATAGCCCCCCCCCCCCCCCCCCCGTTGCTGCCCCACCTGGGGGCTGAATTTCTAAAATTCCAGAAATTGGTTTTTAGATAGTTGCATTAGCTATATTTTAGAGCAAAAATTTCACGTATATCTATTTTTTTTTGTTTGAGATATATAGGATTATGCGAAATCACGTTTTGCCCCCCCCGCCCCCCTTGGGGACCGAATTAAAAAAATTCCTTAAACTGATTTTTAGATATTTGTATTAGCTATATTTTAAAGTAAAAATTTCACGTATATCTGTTTTTTTGTTTGAGTTATATAGAATTATGTGAAATCACGTTTAACGCATGTGAAATCACGTTTCGCCCCCTCCCCCTCCCCCTTGGGGACCGAATTTCAAAAATTCCAGAAATCGATTTTTAGACATTTGTATTAGCTATATTTTAACGCAAAAATTTTACGGATATATGTTTTTTTGTTCGAGATATTTAACATTATTTCATTTAATTCTCGCGTTAAAGCGCTCTTTCAAGTCTAAAGTGGAAAGGCATTCGATGCGAGCGCCATCTTCTAAAAGCGACCAAAATGGGGCCATTCTGATAACACAGCGTGAGCGATCCATAGTGTACATCCATGTCCCGGGCCCGTGCCCCTGTCCGCGGGCTCGCTGGAGAGTTAGATAGTGTTTTGGTGAGGGGGTGAGCTAACGCTCATAGCCTCAAACCGAAAGGTAGGCTGCCCCCTTTGCTAGTTTCCTGCCGACTTCATATTCTTCTCCTTTGTATTCCAAAATTCATATTGTTACATTCTTCTCGGTTATAAAGTCAACTTGCTTATAACATTAAAAATATTTGTTTCTTGCAATCATTTATAGACTTATTAGCTCTTATAGTTTTTTACAGAGACATAAAGAAAAATTCTTTATCAACATGATCTATGGGCTCTAATTATTTGAAATGGAACAGCATTATATTAAACAACATACTATTTGGCGATAAAACTCAAACAACCTATCAAAATTTACTTTTTTGTTTATTTGTCTTGCTTTAATTGATTTGTAGAACCGTTAATTAGTTAGTGTTCGGAAAGATGAATGAAGTCTTGTATCTATAACACAAATTTCTTGTATCTATAACACACATCTCTTTATTTTAAATTAGATAAATATATCTAATAAGATGCGGAAAAACTCTATTATTATTATTATTTATTTATTTGTGTGTATGTGTTATTACATAATTTTAAAATTAGTTTTATTATAAACTAGCAGGTTTTGCGCACTTCACTGGGCACTATACTTAAATAAGTTATCAAAATCCCATATCATTGTTTATTACCTACGTTAAAATTCCCGATGTGTTCGGTATAGGTTTTCCCGCTCGCAACGTGAGAAGTCCGGGTTTCGGCAGCAACTTACCCGCTTCTTATCGCTTCCCCAGCGGGTAAGTTCGAAATTTTGCGAAATCCCACCAAAGTAAATAATGCGTACACTTAATCAACATCCATACACCAAAATTCGCCAATCTAAGATAATTTAAAGGAAAAACGAGATTTTACACGTGTTTTTTGTCCCCCCCTGGGTTGTAGGGTAAAGGAGGAATTTTGTAAAATCCCGTTACAAGAAGTGTCGGATACATATAAAAAATTTACGCGCCAAATTTAGCGACCATTAATCCCATGGATTTTCCAAGACAAATTTAGCGCTAAAAGGGAAGGTCTCGAATTAGCTCCGTCGTAACGCCCCCCCCCCCTCAAAAAAAAAAAAAAAAAAAAAAAAAGAAAGAAAGAAAAAAAAATCGAAAATCACACACACACACAGACACACACACACACACAAAAAAAAAAAAATGTTTTTGGAAATATCCTAAATAAGACACATAGCTTTTTTCAATACATTTGTACCATTTTAGTAGAGCTCTACTAAAAAATCCGGAATTTCTGAAATTTCCCCCCAAAAAACGATTTTTTTTCCTCCCTCCTGCCAAGAATTCCAATATCGTACATAATGTTTTATTTATACTCAAGTCTAGTTTTCTCATGCGCAATTTCTTCAGCGTGAAGTAATCTGGGGCCGAGTTATGCTTACAAACTTTTTTTTTTTTGCTTCCTACCCCCCATGGTGAAAGGGGGAGATTTCGATAAATTCCGTTACTTTAGGGGTCGGATACATATATAAGCAATCCAAGCATCAAACTTTCTGACCCTGACCACAGCTCTCATAAATTTCTCAGGACAAATTTAGTGCTAAAAGTGGTGCCTGGAATTTGCTCTTTGTAACACATACCTATCCCCCCTCCCTAAAAAAAAAAAATCTGGAGTGACTCCACTCGACTTTCCGAACATTGAGTAACTAACAGTTTTGTAGATAAAATAAAGAAAGAGGTGTTGCTACACAAACAAAAAAGAGAAGACCATAACAGAGTGTTTGAGTATTTTTCTCCATATATCACACGAGGTTTTATTTAACGCTACTGAATTTTGAGCCCTTAGATCATAAGGATAAAGAATTTTTCGTTGTGTCCCTGTAAAAATCTATAAATGCTAGATTCACCAAAATGCTTATAGTTAGTGCAACAGTGATTTATAATATTCATACAAATTTTCAGCTCAATTGAATAAGGCGTTTAGATGCTATCGCTGGTCTCATAGGCCATAAAGATAAAGAATTTTTCTTTGTGTCCCTGTAAAAAAACTGTAAGTGCTAGATTCACCAAAATATATACAGTTGGTTCAAATGTGACCTGTAACATGTGTACAAATTCTTTGCTGAGATTAATAAGGCGTTTAGACGCTATCACACTTTTAAAAATTTGGCAAAGAATTTTTCTTTGTGTCCCTGTAAAAAAACTATAAGTGCTAGATTCTCCAAAATCTATACAGATTGAGTATCTGTGACCTATAATATGTGTATAAAGTTTTTGCTCAATTGAATAAGGCGTTTAGATGCTATCGCACTTTTAAGATTTTGGTCCCTTGGCCATAATGATAAAGAATTTTTCTTTGTGTCCCTGTAAAAAAACTATAAGTGCTACATTCACCAAAATCTATAGGGTTCGTACTATGGTGACTTACAATATACGTACCAACTTTCAGCTTATTCGAACAAAGCGTTTAGACGCTAGCGTGTTCACTCACAGACATACACACATACATACACACATACATACACACACACATACATATATCATCGTAAAAATAGTGAAAACGGACTCGTTGGACCTCGAAACGTATAGAAACATCAAAATCTCGAATTCGGATTTTTGACATGATTACAATACTTTCCTCACTATAGTGTTCGGAAAGTAAAAAAAAAAAAAAAAAAAAAAAAAAGGCAAATCACAAAAAAAAAAAAAAAAAAAAAAAAAAAAAAAACGTGTTTTGAAAATGTCCTAAAGAAGACCCATGGCTGTTTTCAACATCTTTTTTCCATTTTTGTTAAAATTTTACTAAAAATCTGGAATTTGCACAATTTCCCGCCAAAAGTTGATTACCCTCTTCCCTCCCCTTAAAAATCGAAATTTTCTAAATCGCAATGTTTTATTTATTCCATTACTTTAGGTGTCGGATAGATACATATAATCCCAGCACCGAAATTCGTGACCGCAGCTTCCATAGATTTCTCAGGAGAAATTTTGCGCTAAAAGGGTTGTCTCGATTTTGACCCTTCGTAACCCCTCCTCACAAAAATATCGGAAAATAGGGGGAAAAAAATGTGTTTTTGGAAATTTTCTAAGGAAGTCTCGTAGCTTTTTTTAACATCTTTGTTCCATTTTTTGTAGAGTTCTTTAAAAAATTCGGAAATTGCGAAATTTCTCGCCACCGGAATTTACGAACAAAATTTAAATAAAAGAAATTTTAAATTTTCAGGTAAAAAAAGGGCCTTTTCTAATATGTTATAAACTTAAATTTTTGCTAAAAAATTTCCGGGATGAATTTTTGCACTTGGGAATTAAAATTAAGTGTTCCATCAGCGGGAACACTGCGAACTGCGACTGAAAGGGTTAATAATCGAAAATTCCTAAATTGCAGATAACGTTTTACTTATACTCATGACTATACTTTATACGTGCAATTTCTTTACAGTGAAGTAATTTGGAGCGGTGTTATGCTTAAAAATGTGATTTGACTTTTGTTCCCCCCATCCCGACGAGAACTGGGGAGGGAATTTCGAAAAAGTTGGCAGATTTTAGTTGGGTAAAGACCTAAATTTCTGCCAAGCGCCGTTGAATTCCATCCAGCCATTCTCACGTGATACCCGGACAATAATAGCGTTACAGACATACAGACACGATGACACACACACAGACAAAATTTTCTGAAGTAATTTTCGACTTTTATGGTGTGTTGAAAATATCGCAATTTTTTTTTTTAAATTCTGATAAATTTACAGAGAAATGTCTGATTTTATTAATATCGATACACAGCTTGATATCCAGTTACTGTAATTCTAAAAGAACGCATAGAAACAGTGTTCATGTTCAGGTACCATACTTAAAATTTCAGCTGCGCTTTTATGTTAGGCGCGAAAATAAGAGCGCAAAATCTTTGAAAATAATAGTGTGATTTCGTAGTTTATAAATAATTTCATAAACATTTGACTCCCATTTCTTGCAAATTTAAATTGTTCTAGTTTCTTCAGTTATAAAATCAACTTGCTTATGTCGTTAAAGATATTTGTTTCACTCAATTCCTAGACTTCAATATTAATACAACTTATTTTGCTCAGGAATGTAAATTAATTCTCCATAACTAAAGAGTAAATAAAATATTTAGTTTAATTTGAAGTCTTTTTTTTTTTTTAATAACTACGTATTTTGAGGTTCCGTGAATAATTAAACAGTTTTTAACAGTTGTTCTTTGTGAGTCTGTTATCAGTGTAACTTTAAAAACTAAATACCGGCAGGGAACTCAAGTGTTATATTTTAAAGTTTATATGTAATTCATACTTGAACAGTTTGATCAATATTAATAAGTTTCAACTAGTGATACGGGTTAAAGTTGTCAATAAATGTGATTGAAAGTTATTGTTGAACATAATTTTAAATTTAATATTAGTCGTGAATTCTATAGAAATGTAGATATTAGTTTCAAATGTGGGTTGAGAAGGGTGGTACTCCCCTACGCCCTTTCCACAGAAAATTATTTGTCAAATTAAATTATTCGTAAAGCTAGCTTAAATTCTTTTTACGATAGAATTTTATACAGTACTTGATATTTCATTCCTCAATCGGAATCTGTCTTTATAAAATTTAAATGTAGGGTAAGAAAAAGTCGTGTGGGTGCCACACCAGATTATATACTTTAAAATAAAATTTATTATTGAAAATATGTTTAATTTAGTAAAAAGTTTTATATAACTTGTTAAAAAAAATGTTTGTATATTGTCAATCGTGGCATTATCAGTAAAATATCAGGTTTATGTACAAAGTATTCATATAATAATAGTATTATGCGCAATGAAAAACTATTTAAAATAAAATGTGATCATATATTTCCTATTAAATAAGTCTCTGAACGATTGTCTTCTAAATTGTTATGTTACTCACATCCGTAATACAGGTGAAATCTATAATAAAAATAATAACTGAATAAAAAACCACAACGCCTAGACGTACAGTCGGTAACAAAAGTGTCCGAACATTAGCGATAATTTCTATGTAAAAAAAGTACACTTCATACGGTTTTCTTAAATAAATCCTTACCGAATCATGTTCTTACACTGAATAAGAACAGGATTCGACAAGGATTTATTTAACAAAACCGTATGAAGTGTACTTTTTTTACATAGGAATTTGTGCTAGTGTTCGGACACTTTTGTTACCGACTGTATCTTCACCACAGAAATGTTATGTAAACATCTTTTCATCGAAACCGCGAACGAGAGGCGTAGCCAAATAAAGGGTGTGTCAAAGAGGAAAATCGACACAAATTTGTAAAATTTTACAAATTTCTTTCTTTACAAATTTAATTGATTTAAAATTTTACTAAAATACAGGATTTTTTTCCGCATTGAATTAAACTCTTTGAGATTGACGCAGCTTTTTAAGTTCTGTTTTAAAAAATTGAAAGAGTTTTTTATAAGCCATTTAATGCATCAACCCAAATATTGCAATAAAACAGCTTTTTTAAAAACCAACTGTTATTCTTTCATAAAATCTACAAAAGCTGCGTCAGTTTACGTAATGAGAGTAATCCAATAAAAAAAAAAACTGCGTCTCAATCAATTAATATGTCACTGTTTTAAGTGCAAAGAAAGTTTTCCATAGAATAACATTGGAATTTTAGTTTCTTTACAAAGATATTGTTTGTGAACAAGTTTGTTTATTGACAGTTTAATTAAAGGAAGTTTGTATTCGTGTTACGAATTGTGTGAACCGCCCTACACGTGGTGCTACAAGAGTGTTTTTTCTTTTTATCGTCGAATAAGGACTGAAGTTGTTTGTTGACCTTTGCGGAAAGGTCAGTTTGTTTAAAACTACCGAAGCTGGCGGTAAATTCAACGGCAAAAATTGTGAATAATGGGAATGTAAATCAGCAAGGACTGGATATGGCTCAAAACATGGACACTTCACAAGGTATGGCTTTGAATCCTAATTTCTATGTTAATAATAATCTTCCTGACTGTTTACAAGCAGCAGTAACTGATGGAGTGGATGAAATTGCCATTTTAATCGCTGCTAAAGAGGGTTCGCTACCTGCATCCAACCCCAAGAAACTGAAAGCTGAATTTTTAAAAATAGTCGGGAAAACAAATGTCATAGAAACGCTAAAAATGACCCGTCAGGGTAAAGCTCTAGTGATCACGAAGTCGGTGGATGCGGCTCAAAAATTTTTGCAAACAAAAACACTTTTTGACATTGTTGTTGAGCCGTATATTATTAAAGAAACGATATCCACGAGGTTCCTCTTGCACAATATAGACATAACCATTTCATGCCAGGACATTGCGGAGGAATTGGAATTGCAGGGAATAATCCCTCTTGAAATTAGACGGTTCATTAAAAAAAGTAACGACGGTGCTTGACTACAGTGCTAGTCACAAAGTTGGGAACCCAGCTGCTCAGTCATGTCAAGTTATGGTACCAGAATCATAGAATCACTCTTTTTTGGGACAACCCACGGCCATGCCGGAATTGTTACAAATTCAATCACAGCACACAGTCTTGCAAACAGTCGCCGGTCTGTGTAAAATGTAGCGAGAGTCATACTGGCGTCTGTACCGCGTCGTCACTGAAATGTGTCAATTGTAAAGGGGGGCACGAGGCTCTCGACAAAACTTGCCCGTTGTACGTACGTGAAGTCAAAATTCAAAAATTCCGCAGCGCTAATCACCTGACCATAGCTGAGGCTAGAAGGAGGTTTTCTGAGACTGAGGGCGTCAAAACCCAATCTTATGCAAAAGTTGCAACCAGTAGCCCAACATTGCCAGACTTCGTCTCCAAATCTGATCTAGAAGCTTCCTTGAAAGCTTTGTCATCATCTATGATAGAAATGGTGCAACAACTTATGGCTGCCCAACTTCAAACATTTCAACAAATGCTGGGATCCCTGACCCAGACTTTAGCCTTATCCCTCCGTCCGCCGGCTCACGGTGCGACGTCTTCCTCATCTACAGAAACAGACAGTTCGGAATCTCAAGCAAAAAGGTTACTAAAAAAGAAGAAACTTGAACTCGCCCTGCATTCACCTACTCTAAATGCCATGGATACTTCGGGTCTACCTACAGACAATAGCCAAATAAGAACTCCTGCTCCCAGCGAGATACCTTCATTTGGTAACGGGCCTGGGTAAAAAAAAAAAAAAAAAAAAAAAAACTTGTTTGGCCGGAGGCCTCTTTTCTTTTCTTTATTTTTGTTTTCTTCTAATGGGAGTCTCATTAGTTCATTGGAACATCCGCGGAGCTCGAGCAAATTCTGCTTGGCTCCATCATTCGTTCTTTTCTCGTTCTGATTTTATTTGCCTCCAGGAAACTTTCCTGAGTTCTTCTAATGATTTTTCTCTTCCTGGGAAGGTTGTCTATCGGGCTGATAGGCACCTTCAACACGGTGGTGGTCTTATTACTGATGTCAATCGCATATTTTCCTCTCGTCATCTTTCACTCCCTAGCTCTTCCCATGGCAACGAGGTCCTGGGTGTTGAAGTTAAGTTGTCATCAAGTTTTAGGCTTCAAATCCTTAACGTTTATTCTCCTCCCGGCAGGTTTGACTACGACTGGTTTAACCAGGTTCTTTACCACTGCAATAGCTCTTTCGTAATTGTCGGGGATTTCAACAGCTACCATACGAGTTTTGGTGGCCGTCGGGATTCTCCTCAGGGCTCGAGGGTCATCGACTGGATCATAAACAACAATATCTGTATGGTCAATCAATACCTCCGTTCCCACCCATGTTTTTCCTGGGGGACCTTCTACCTTAATCGATCTCTCTCTTGTTTCACCTGACCTGTTTTCCAATACCTGTTTCCAGGTCCACTCTGATACGTTTGATAGTGACCACTGCCCAATCAAACTCACTTTCGATAGGCTGCCCGGCTCCCGTCCGTGTCATAGTGTTAGGTTAAGGTGTGACTGGGGGTCCGCTACTGTTCAGCTTAACAAGAAGTTGCAGGATCGTAACTCTCCGTCCTATGAGGACGTGGTAAATATTTGTCAAATGTCGGTCGCTGTGAGCAGTCGGAAGATTAGGATCTTGGATCGTGTTGGCACTCCCTGGTGGGATAGCCGCTGCAGTTATCTTCTTGGGCAGAAACGCAAGTTCCTCCGCTTGGCGAGAAAGAACTTGAGCTCGGCCTACTGGATGCAGCACAAGCTTTTTGCGGCTCGTCTCAAGAAAGAAATCAAGGACGCTAAACGTATGTAGTGGTCCGAGGTCTGTAAAAGGAATGGGCAGTCTGGCAACATTTTCAAACTTCTCAAAGCTCTCCAAAACCGGAAGAACCCTCCCCAGGATTCCTATAATTACATCAACACTACAAATGACAGTAGGCTGGCTGCCGCTAATACTTTTGCTCACACGTTTGTCCGACCTCCTATTGACTGTTACATCCCTCTGGACTTCAGTGCCAACGTGGATCGCAACATTAGGAAACCTTTTGCTCTCTCGGATCTTCAACACGCGTTGCACAAGTCTTCCCATCGCACTCCTGGAAGTGATGGTATTTCCCTTCGACTTCTCAAGTGCCTTGACAATAACAGTCTGGTTAAACTTCTGGACTGCTTTAATAATCTCTGGTTGGATGGTCTGGTTCCCAAGTCTTGGAAGGAGGCCATTGTCGTTCCTATCTTGAAGCCGGGTAAGAATTCCAGTTGCTCGTCTTCCTATCGCCCAATCTCCCTAACCCCTGTTCTTTCGAAGGTTTTTGAGCGGATGGTTCTTCGGCGTATGATTCCTTGGGTGCTAAAGAATGATGTTTTTCATGTGAACCACTACGGGTTTATTCCTTTTAGGGACTGCGCACCTACTTTGACGAAAATCTATGCAGATCTGGCGTCTGCTCGGCGGCAGAAGTGGTTTAGTGTTCTGGTTTCGGTGGATATTGCCTCTGCTTACGACTCTGTATGGCCGGACGGTCTGGCTTTTAAGATGCTGTCAGCGGGCGTTCACGGCCATCTCACGAAATGGTGCCATTCTTTCATGCAACGTGCTATCCAGGTTAGGTGGTTGGGAACTTTATCTGCCCCAGTCTCGTCCTTCGTGAGGGTCCCGCAAGGGGCTGTCTTGTCTCCTTTACTCTTCTCCTTCTATATGAGTGATATCTTTGAGGCAATTGGACCTCGAGTTAATGCTGTTGTATACGCGGATGATACCTTCCTTTACGCGTCTGGGCCCTGCCTGGAAGACATTATGCATGATATTCAGGACACCCTTCATAATCTGGTTCGCTGGTGCAACTACTGGAAGTTGAGTCTCAGCCCTCATAAAAGTGCTGCGATTGTCTTCTCCAGAAGGAAAATCTCGCCTGATTCTAACTTTCGGCTGCAGGGGGAAGAAATTCCTTGGGTAGTCTCCCTTCGTATCCTTGGCCTGTTGTTCGATCGGGGCTTAACGTGGGGCTATCACGTCTCTCGACTCCGTGAGAAGACTTTGAAGAAACTTAACCTTCTGAAGAGCATTAGTCACACTTCCCGGGGTGTTGGCACCAAAAACCTTCTCAGAATCGCTCATGCTACTGTTGTCAGTTCCCTGTATTTTGGGAGTAATGTCTATTCCTTTGCTTGTCCCTCCACTAGGAAGAGGTTAGAACCCCTTTTGAATGCTGTGCTTAGGGTGGCTACGGGCCTCCCTCGGTGGACGCCTATCCCCGTTCTTCGCCGGGAAGCTAACTCGCTTACTGTGGCTAGCCTTCAGGACCTCCATAGGGAACGTTTTTTCATTCGCCACTTTGGTTTAGGTACGTGCTCACCCATTCATTCCTTGGTGGATCCTTCCAACTTTGACTCTGGCTCTCCTGGTTCCCTCGTGAGGGATATTCTTAGTCAGTTTGGTTTGAGGTCTCAGGATTTATTGCTTTGGATCCAGCCCCCCCTATCCTTTGTGTGACAACATTTCTCTTGTAATCGATACCTTAGACTTCCAGAGCAGGTCTCTCCATCCGGAGCTGGTTCAGCAGACTTTCGCCGAATATGCTTCTCTACATAGCGAGTGGCATCAAATGGCTACTGATGCCTCCAAAACTAGCTCTTGCACTGGCATCGCTGTTTGGGACATGGCTTTGCGCTGTGGACATTCAAAGCAAGTAGACAATATAAATTCTATCTTTACGGCTGAAACGCTTGCGATTGGTTTGGCCTTGGACCATGCCCCTCTTAAGGGTAAGCTTATCATCTTTTCCGACAGCAAGACTGTGATCGCCAGCCTCCAAGCTATCAACTATCGCTCGCCAGTGGTAATTACTTGGGCTTACTGCAAGCTGGCCATGGTAGCCAGCCGTCTGGACAAGGTTCAGGTGGTTTGGGTGCCTGGCCATATGGGTATCTACGGGAATGAAATGGCCGACATGCTTGCTCGGTCCACCGTCTCTGCACCGATCTCGTTCAGCAAGGTGTCTCCAGAGGACATCTGTCGATACCTCTACACCATTCATAAAAGAGATGACGTCCAAGAGTGGCTCTTAGGAAAATACAGTGTGGATTTCCCCCACCTCACCAAAAGAAGCTGGGAGCATCGTAAACTTTGTCTGCCCAGGAAAAGTGAAGTCCTCCTCAGCCGCCTGCGGACTCGAACCCTCCCTACCCGGGCTCTCCTGTACAAACTTCATATGAGTGACTCTCCTCTCTGTCCAACCTGTCAGGTTCCAGAAACTTGTGACCATTACCTCCTAGCTTGTCGCCGCTACGCCTCAGCTCGGCACGATCTGTATAGTAATCTCAATCTCCTTGGTTCTTCGCCTTCTTTCAGTGATTTATGCGACCTAGCTGTCTCCGGAGTTATTCAAGCTCGCCAGTTGGTGTCTTTTATTCTCAAGACTGACAGATTCTGACTTTGGCTTCTTCGTCTTACCAACACGTTCTTATCTGACGATGCGTTCCCTCACATTTGAGGTCTTCATCGAACTTGTTTAGGATTAATAGGGGTGTAAAGCCTTGCAGCTACAAACCCCATGCTCTGAGGGTCTCTCCCTCCAAAACAACAACAACAACAAAAAGAATAACATTGGCTTTTAGAAAAGGAAATGCTGAGTGAAGAGGGCCCTTAAAATGAAAAAAAAAATGTTTTTATTTTATGTATATTTTCAAAGTTTATTTTCTTAATATTTAGTACTTGCTTCTTAAAATAAATTGCTTTCGACAATCAAATTCGTAAACAATAACAAAGTCCAAACGTAAACATAAAAATGGTTAGTCGGTTGGATGTTGGGTTTAATGTTGCACTAATATTACGATATGAACATAGATACAATAAAAATAAGACGAGCGATTGCGTAAGCTGGAGAGCTCGAGAAACTTACAGCCTTTGACAATAGGGTCGTTGCAGTCAAATTCCTGTTACCGAAGAATATACGGGAGTGTCCTATCTGTATAATAATCTGTGGTCCAGATTCCCTCTTGCTACAGTAACCTTTTACAATGCTTGGCGCTGATCGCGCATTTTGGTGATTTATCGGTGTAAGTTTTTAAAGATATTCTCTAAAGTAAAGTAAAAAAAAATTTTCTTTGCAATCAAACTAAGATACATTATGCTTTACGTTACATTCGTTTTATTATTATTATAATTATTATTTAAATTTAGATTACATTTCTATATTCATAGAAATAATTTACACCATCTTATCATACTGCATATAAAAAATTCTGAATTTTAATACTCTTTAGTTTTTAATAATATACTATGCAACTGTAGTCTAAAAATATATATTTATACAAACTGATAATAATAATAAAAAAAATAATAATAATAAAATTATTTTTATTTATTTAAAAAATAATTTATTTTATCAAATTTGTCCTTGTAGTTACTGGTAAGAAAGTTCATCGATATTAAGATTAATTTGTAAAAATTTGATGATTTAACAGTTAACTTGATTTGATATATTCATTTGAGAGATGACCGTTTAGCTTTATGATTAATTTTATTTATTGCAAAAAACTTACAAATATATACATTCTCAGCACATTAAATGTTTAAAAATTGTTTTAGTTGGTTTATAAAAGGTTTTTCAGGGGTCAAATGTTTTTGAGACTGTAAAATTAACTTTGTTCTCAAAACTGGTAGACGGGAGATATCAGGTTCGATACCAGGTAGCGCTCATCGGGCTAACTTTTCGAAATTATCTGCAGTTTTCTCCGAAACAAGCGTAAATAGAACACCTTAAAAATACCACCCCTTACTTAAGTTATTCAACCCATACCTCGGCCTTTCTTTTGTAGGCAACTGGCACATTAACACCAACATGTTTTTCTTAAAATAATTCAGTTTAGGAAAATTGAATTAGTTTAATGCTTAAAAACATACCAATATTTTATAGTTAAATGCATAATCATTGATAATATTAATATTTGTAAAAATATTTATTAACTTTAAAAGTTTTATACATCCTTATTGTTCATGTCAAAAGTTTATTTTTCTTCAAATGTAATACAAATATATATATATATATATATATATATATATATATATATATTTTTTTTTTCGTATTTTGTACCTTTGAATAAAGTATGATAAAAAAAAAAAGGGGGGGGAGAGAGATAGAGAGAGAAAATAACGTATGTGATAAAAAGAAATATGACACTAAAAAATAAATAAATTAATTAATTAATTAACAAATAAAGAAAATAAAGAAATTAGCACTTATAATTTTACAACATAAAATTCTAACATATGTTGATCTCATAAAGAATGGTTGATTGGTTGTATGGCTTAAGACTGATTGACTACTCTAGGGGCCTAGGCCTACAGGAGAAATGCCCCCCAGCAAAACCTCAGATGACGGCCAGCATGAGGCCAAATGCTGGTTGCCAGCAGTAGCTGCAGCTGGCCCGTCGGTGGCAAAAGTTAACGTTGCCGCAGGGAATATGTTACGCCGGCCGTCAGTAGGCCATATTCAATCGATCCACTGTTGGCAGCTTGCAGTAAGTTAAAAATAAGTTAGTGGGCCAGTGAATGGATCGCTGCTGGCAGCTAGCAGTATGATGAAAATAGGTAATGGGCCACTGTTGGTAACCGACATTAGGTTGGAAATTGTTAGTGGGCCAGTGTTGGGCTACCTGATGGCAAATATAATTTTTCTATGTTATTGCTGGAAGCCTGCAGTGGGCCAGTTGTGGCAAACATAAAAAATTATATTACTGCCGGCAGTCTTCATTGGTCCTTTATATTTCCCATTAAAGGCCCGCTTCACTCATCGTCGCCGGAAGCCGAAGCCAATGTTATTCTATGGGAAATTTTTTTTACAAATAACTTATTAACTAATACATATTTTTAAATTCTGTTTTCATATTCTGAAAATTCCCAACTGTTAAATTGACGGACCTTTTTTAAAAAAAATATTTTTTTATTTTTTATTTTGAAGCTGCAAAATACGAATTTTCAATGTGAGAAATTTTTCATTTTGCAAATTCAAAATAAAATATTAAAAATTAAAAAAATACATTTTAAAAAGGTCCGTCAATTTAACAGTTGGGAATTTTCTGAATGTGAAAGCAGAATTTAAAAATATGTATTAGTTAATAAGTTATTTGTAAAGAAAATTTCCCATAGAATAACATTGCCTCGGACTTCGGAGACGGTAAGTGAAGAGGGCCGTTAATAGGCCAGCAGTGATTTAGTTATAGCTAATATATTTATTTTATTGGTGATACCCTTAATTTTATTCGTGCTTTTTTTTCTTTTTCTTTCTTTTGTTTTCCTCTCTCTTCCTTCTGATGAAGTAGCAGCCAGTTTTTTCTATGCATCCAATATTTAATTTGATTTTGTACATATTCATTTTTAAATACTATTTACAAGTATTTTATTCATACACTATGGTTGTAAATTCAGGATTTCTAGTGCAGCATATAGGAAATAGTCAGTTGATCCATTTTCCTTATGATAAAAGTTTAATTTTTTGTTTTCAGTGCAAATATTTCTCTATATTACATTTTTTGGAATAAAGGAGATTATGTTTTTTTTTTTTTTTTTTTTTTTTAAAGTGTTCAAATTTCAATATGTTTAACTTTGTTACGCTATTTGATATAAATAAATGTAACTTTACATGTGAAAATTATAAATTATTGAAACAAAAATTGTTATAAAGTGAGCATTGTAAAAAACACCATAAACTAAAAAAAAATAATAATAAATAAATAATAAAAAATTGCAGCAATTGTTTCCGGTTGAAATAGCACGAAGACCCTTCATCAGGCGAAACAAAGTGGGCACGAGTGCAGCAAAAGTAATTTGCTGCAATCGTGCTTTTTGTTAAACTCACGAAGGGATGTGTTATTGTTTCAACCTAAAAGAACTGATGCATCTTTTTTTTTTTTTCGGGAGGGGGTGGCAATGATTATGTTTATTTACAAATTTTTCTATTTATTACTACAGTACAAAATCTCAAATCCGGAATCGTCCGGACCGTGGCCTTTCCGGATTTCGGACTTTTCCGGATTTTAGGTCACTTCTGATTTACGGCAATAAAAAAACGGACATCTCCATTCCGAACGTCCTTTTAGCTAATAACTAGCTTACGCCGCCCGAGGGTGCGATTTCTTAAGAAATTGGAGTATACTCTCAAGTAACATGTACAATACTTTGAATAAACACCATAAAATTTTGCAAACAAATCGCAGGCAGCAACGCTTGCGCTTTGTTTGCCGCACTCGTGCCTACTTCGTTTGCCTGATGAAGGATCATGTTTTCTTTCCATCCGAAACGATTGTTGCGAGCTCTTACATTTTATTGTGGTTACTCTTATTACTTTTAAACCCCAATTCTGTGGTGCTTTTTTATTATAACTCTCAAGTATCCAGAAAATCTTGAATATTTTTATTTTCTCCTACATCAAATGGTACCCAGTTGATAATTTTTTCCCCTTCTTTTTAAAACAGCAGGGCAGATGAATCAGCTTCCTTTTTTTCTCTCTGTGTTTATCTTCATTTAGAATTAATTATCACAGCTGTCACTCTTAACCAGGCCGCCACAAAGAACTTTTTCGCGTTGTTGATAGTCCAGTGGGATCTTTACTCTCTCTTCAACTTCTTCAAAGTCCTTGAGTGAACAATTTTCCGACACGTGCGATACCGAAAGATGATTTTGCAGTTTTATACAGATGACGTTATTTGAACTTTAAGCGAATATTCAGCATTTGACCCGTGCCAATTAATTTTCATTATGTTTCGAAAGCAGATTCTTCAGCTGAAAAAAAAAATATATATATCGTTCGGTTGAGTAAAGAGATAACGGAATTAGGCAGAAAAACGAGAGTGCGTTTGTCTTTGTAGCTGTAAATATTTGATAAATTTATCCGCGATTACCTATTTGAAAAATATTTTTATAATTCCATAAAACTCATATATGTTATACAGGTTTTCGAGATTTACTATAGGACGCTTGTCATAAAAAGTTGTACAGGTAACCCAAATGGTTTCAGTATAAAAATTCATAAAATAATTTGGATACATTACAGTCAAAGAGACATTTCTTATCAGCGCACGTAAAAATCTTTATACAACGCTAAAATACAGATCAACATAAATTTTATAGATGCAATAAGAAATGGTTCCGATCAAAAATGATAAAATAAATATTTGTGGTTCATTTAATAATGATGCTCAAAAATATTCTTATACGTTACGGGAAATTGAGGGGGGAAGTATTTCAGTTTCGTAAAAGTGAAATTATTTTTCTCACTTGCATTTAAAAAATAATAATTAATAAATAAAATAAAATAAAACAGTTTGTTATGGCTACCACTTTTTTTTTTTTTTTTTTCGTTTCCTATAATAGTTTATAGAAATTACATTTGAAAATTATTATTTATGAAAATTATTATTTATGAAAATTATTTTCTGTGATGGAGGGTTTTGAGATTCCTGAACACGATTTGACCATTTTTAGAAAATTTCACTCTGTAAGTGTGTATAAAAAAAATTGTGGACGCTGTATCTCACGAACCAATGGACGAAATTTAACCAAATTTGTTATTTAACCAAACTTGATTAAAATCGTTCCCGATTACATTTGTGGATCATTCACTCAACACATGGCTCTATATTTCTACTTCTTCGTAATTTTCAATATGACACAGTATAAGAAGAAATTTTACATAAATGATTTCAAATAAATGATAATTATTTTTTTAATTTGTATTATGAATTAAAAAATAAATATTTAAATAACTAACAACAAACTAGGAAAATTTTTTTGTATAAGTTGAAGAATCGCTCGCCCTTCCCCATGAGGGGATAAATTTTCAATGCTGGTATTTTTCAAAAGAAACTCATCAATAACTTTCAAGTAAATGACTGAATTAAATTTGTGGAAAATTAAAGCAAAGTTATAAATTATTAAAAAAAAAAAAAAAAAGAAGAAGAAGAAAGCATTTTTTCAGAAGTTGGCACAAAATTGATTTTATTATTTTTATTATTATTATTATTATTGAGAAACACTGCTTTAAAATGAAAATCGTTTGTATGCATTCAGGAAAATGATTTTAACAAATTATTTGCACTACGCGAATTTGCATAATAAAAAATATGGAAGAAAGTTTTGTGGTGCCACATCATACTAGTTTTTTGGTCAAAAATTAAAAAATAAATAAATAATAATAATAAATAATAATAACAATAATAAAATACTAGAAAGTTAGCGGCTATCATAATTTACTAAAACGGGTCAACTGGATATTTGTTATATATTTCTAGAAATCCTTTTGTTACAACAATAGCTTTAGAGTCAAACATTTAAAAAATAATAGTATTTAAAAAATAATACAAAAACAAATTAATAATTGAATTACTTACTCATATATTATTTTTACGAGATTTTCAATCTCGCACCCGCAGACAACAACAACGAACAAGAACTTCGTATGAAATGGCGGACAGCGAGGGAATTTCAAATCAACAGAAAAAGAATCACAGCGCCCTCTATGCATACAAATTGGTTATGGCCTAATAATTTGTGGCCACAACATGAAAAACATGATGTTGGCCGTGTGGTGATATCCTGCATAAGGCCAACTGTGTTTATGCCACTTCTGGGCCACCGACCATTTTTCTTTAGGCTTCCATCACAGCTGGCAGCCACAAACGGCCCGCTACTGGAGTTATATGGGGCAACCGGCAACTGATGGCAAGTGCAGGATGCCAGCAGTAGGCCAAAACGAGCCCACCAGTATAAGTTTTGCTGGGCCTCCGTGTGTGTGTGTGGGGGGGGTTCTAAGTGAATCTAGTTCGTATTTACGCGAGTTTTAGAGAGAACTACGGAAAACTCCGAACGGCTAGATCGATGAACGCGTTTTTTGATCGAACCCGGCACTTCCCATCTACCAACTTTGACCGCAGTTCCGCTTGGCCACCATAGAGGTATTTACTTCTATTATTGCCTTGATTTCTCCATAAAAAATAAATAAATAAAATAAAATAGATAAAGAAATAAAAAAAAAATTATGTTTTTAAATTAATAAATAAGAGAACAATAAGCATTTTAATACTTTTAACCTTATTCTATTCCCCCTCATATTCCGTATTTTTGAATAAATATAAGAAAAATATAAGGCACCTATTGAGTTTAAGCTTTATGCATTAAATGAATGTACTAGCCTTTATTTATATACTCCTGAAGAAATTAAAAAAAAAAACTAAATAATTAAAAGGCCTTTTTATTTATTAGTTATGTATTAACACTAAAATTTCCAAAAATATGCTTTACTCTATTGATTGTATTTATATCTAAATGTTTGTTATATTAATCAAAATAATTTTTAATAAGATCAGGTAAAACAAAAATAAATAGATAAATAAATAAAATAATAATAAGTGTATATTAGTTAATGTTAACTTACATAATTTATTTTCAAAATTGTTCTAAAAAGAAAGGGGAAAAAACCGAACGCCTCACGTTAAAAGTGCGATTTTTTCCGAAAGAGGTTGGCTGTGTAATTATTGAAGTTATCGCTAAATACGAAACTGTTTTAAGAAAAGTACTTATTTAGAAAAGAATTGACGAAAATCAATGAAAATTTTTATTTCTATTAATAGGAAAAACATTTAGGAACATGAAAATTTGCTTCAAAAATTTTTAAGTACATTTAATTAATATGAATTATAAGCATTTTTGAAAGTCACAATTTCTCCCTGCCTTATGTCTATGGTAGCGATGCGCGAAATCGCCTCGGGCGGTCAAAGGGAGCTTTCCACCAATCAAAAAGTATGAACACCTTGTCGTATCTCTCAGTAAAGGGTCGCTACCATGAAGATAGAGGGGAGGAGGGAAAACAAGATAGGGGATTCGGCAGAAAAACGGACCAGAAAGTTTAGTTAATCAACAGGTCGCTAGATGGCGCAAAGATTAGCCGTTATAGCAGATTAGCATTGAAAGCTTATGGAAATAGTTGCATTTTAATAAAATTTAAGTAATTTTAGGTACTTATTTTTTTAAAAATTGGCTAGAAATTGTTATGCCATTAATTTGAGAATATAGAGAAATAAAGTGATTATTTGAACATTTTTATATTTATATTTATTTTTTAATTATTACTTTTTAAATCATTAATTTTAAATGCTAAGATATATTACATTTCATGTAGAAATTATTTAAAAATTTTATCATTTTTATTTATATCAATTAATTTTGAAAACTAAGATACATTAGTTTTTTAATAATGATTTAAAAAATAATAAGTAATAAATAAAATTTTCCAAAATAGTTACACTGATTTTTTTTTTTTTTCTTCTAATTTTCATTTCTTTTTTCATCTTTATACATATACATATATGTGTGTGTGCGTGTGTAATTTTAGATGATTTAGATTAATTGTAGCTATTTAAAAATTTTAATTGAGTGTAACATTTCTTTTTTTAAATTAATGAATCAAATAAATAAATAAATAAATAAAAATAGAATAGTAATTTAAAAAGCCTCTTTTTACCTTTTGATTAAAAATGCTTCGTTTTTTAAAAGCTAATGGTATAAATTTTTAAATTAAAATTGGAATGACTAGAAAAAATAATTTTAGCACGAAAATAATGTAAGTTTTTTTTGTGATAAAATTTTAAAATAATTTTTACATCACATACAAAGCCTATATTTCATAAGTTTATTTTTCTTCGAAATAAAACATGCTCCAACTATAGCAGTATGTGTCTGCTCTCGAAAATAGTCAGTAGGAAGTGCTTGGTTCGAATCCAGGTCACGGTCGTCAAAATAAACGTTCGGAGTCTTCCGTGGTTGACTTAAAAACTCGAGTAAATACAGGCTTCCCTTTAAAAAGACCAATATGAAGGCAATCCACCTAGGTCTAAGACCTAAGTTAAGTAAAACAATATCATTGGGAGGGGGGGGGGGTAAATGTTTTGATTATTTTGCAAGAGATTTTTGCACAGTAAGTTTATTGCATTTAATATATTTTATTAATTTTTCAGGTCATCAGTTCATAAATTTAATTTTTTTACAAGCTGTTTTTTTTTTCTTTTGAACATTTTAAAAGTTGTTGATGGTTTTAGGATTGAGGCCGATTGATTGCACTAAGATCCTAGGCCTGTGTGAGAGTGCCTTACATGTGGGTCTTTGTAAGGGATCTTAGCCGTATTTAACTTAGTTTCGGAGAAAATCACGGAACACTTCGAACGGCTAGGCCGACGAGCGCGACCAGGGATCAAACCCAGCACCTCATGTCTACAGCTACAATGACAGGACCACTTGGCCGTTAGTGTATCCTAGCATTCTAAAAGCTAAAACTTTTATTATTATTATTATTATTGTAAGAATAAAAAATAAATTTGGAATAACGATTTAAATAACAGCATTTTTCCTTTTCATTAAAATCGTTATCATTTTTTAAAAAATTAATGGTACAAATTTTTGAATTAATTTTTGAATGACTAAAAAATATAATTTTGCAGATAAATAATGTAAATTGTTTTAGATAAAACTGTGAAGTAACTTTTACACTGCATACAAGGCATACATTTTATGAGTTAAATAAATTTCTTACTTTAAAATAAACTGGTTGACGTGCAGTGCCTGGTTCGATTCCAGGTTGCACTCGTTAACTTCATCGTTCGGAGTTTTCCGTGGTTTTCTTCAAAACTCGAGCAAATACAGGCAAGGTCTTAGCAGAAATAGCAGGGTAGGGGAGGGGGAGGGGGAGTAATGTGTTGATTATTTTACAAGGAGAATTTTATCTTCATCCCACCGAGTTTACTACGCTTAACATATTTTATAAACTTTTCAGGTTTTCAGCTCTTATAAATCTTATAAATATGTCATAAATTTCTCAGATTTTCACGTAACAGATTTTCTTACAATCTGGGGGAGGGGGGGGGGGTGAGAGAGCAAGAAGAATTCAGAAGTATGAATGCAGAATTGTTGTACAAGAGATAGCTGCAATTAATCCAAATCACTTAAAATTATAAGTTTTTAAAAAATGAAAATTAGAAAAAGAAAGAAAAAGGAAATAGTTTAACAATTTGAAAATTTTAGTTATTTATTTCATTTTTTACATTCTAAAAACTGAAATACATTATTCTTTACTAATGAATTTAACAAAAAAAAAATGTTAATGATTCGAAATGACATTATTTATCTTATGATTAAAATTTTTGACTAAATTTAAAGTATAAGCTTTTGAATTAAAATTGGAATAACTAAATTAAAAATAAAACATGCATGTGGGAAGTGCCTGGTTCAATTCCAGGTCACACTTCTCATCTTGGCCGTTCAGAGTTTTCCATGGTTCACTTCAAAATTCGCTTAAATACAGGCTAGGTCCTTTCAAAAAGACCAACATGGAGTCAGTCTACCTATGTCAAGGATCTAAGTGCAGATAATTCATTCTTAGCGTGTGGTGGGGAATGAAATATAAGTTTGATTATTTTGCAAATAGAATGTTATCTTCATCCCGCTAAAAATTAAATTAATTTTAATCTTGATACTTATTTAAATAAATTTATAATTAAATTATTTTATTTTATAAATTTCTCATTCAGTTCATGGATTTAAATTTTTTGCAAACTGACTTTTTTTTTCTTTTTTTAAGCATAACCATTATTTATAAATTTTATTTATTTATTTATTTTTCATTCAAAAAGCTAATTCTATGCATATTATTTATTTATCATGATTTTTTTTTTTTTTTCATTAGAACAGAGGTTTACAAATTCGCTTTTCACCTTTTGATTAAAATTGTTTTGTTTAAAATAATAATAATAATAGTATAAATTTCTGAGTTGAAGTTGGGATGACTAAAATAATTTTAACATAGGAATAAATGAAAAATGTTTCAAATGAAACTTTTTAAGGCACTTTTACATTGCATACAAGGCATATATATCAGTTACATTTCATTCTTCAAAATAAACTGGTTAATGGGAAATGCTGGGTTCGATCCCAGATCACGATCGGCAATTTAACAGTTCCGAGTTTTCAAGTTTTTTTTTTTTTTTTTTTTTTTTTTTTTAAACTCGCGTACATATGGACTTGGTTTTTTAAAAGGTGTTAGTGTTGATGTTTGGGATTAAGGCCGATTGACTACACTTGCGTCCTAGGCCTGAGGGGGAGTGCTTTCCGTGGAGGTCTTTCTAAGGGATCGTAGCCCGTATTTACGCAAGTTTCAGAGAAAACCACGGAAAACGATGAACGGCTAGACTGACGAGCGCGACCTGGGATCGAACCCGGCACCTCACGTTTAGGGAGGGCAATGTGTTTTTTTAGTAAGGCACTACTACGGAGGCAATGCACCTAGGCTTAATTACAGTCAATTAGCTTTAACTTCTACATAACTACCACCAAATAAAACATAATTAGTAGGGGGTGGGGTATAAATATCTTATATAATGTATATATTAAAACTGCCTTAATTATTTTCTAATGAATTCTTTTCCTTCATAGTTTATTGCGTTTTCTATATTTTGCATATTTCTAAAGTATTCATTAAAGTTTTTATATCAAGGAATAAAATTCTTTAAAATAAAATATGGAAGTATTTATGAACAGGAAAATATATATAACAAATAGCTGAAATTTATCCATAACATCGAAAATTACGTTAAATAAAATTAGGAAAAGTAAGAAAATAATGTGTAAATATATTGAAAAATATTACAAATATTTATATATATTCCCACGTGAGTTTTATGAGAACCCATTAAGTCTAATATAATTCATATATATTTAAATTCTGTCATTCCCAACTTCATTTAAAAAATTAATGTTGCTATGTAGAGTCGTCAATAGATGGCGCGAGGGTCAGCCGTGATAGCAGCCTCAGTCAAAATCGAGACCATTTTCGTAATACGGCGTTATTACTAGCGTCTCGCCGCAGCGCCGGCTCCCAACGAAAAAGTTGAATAAATTGCTTTGGCAGGTTTGGCATGCTGTAATTTGGCGATGCACTGCTACACTTCTGAAGGGTTGTAAGATTGTTTACCATTTATGTTTATGCGTTAGATGTGTATGGTAGTTCATATTGAATTGAATTACTAATTTTTTTTTTTTTTTTTTTTTGTAACAGTAACTTAAAAAAAAAAAAAAAATAACTAAAATCTTTTTTAAAAAACGAAACCGCCATTTCCTTGAAATATCTTCAATACAGATTTAAATTTATTGCATTTTTTTTCCTTACACAGTTTATTATTATTTTTACTTAGCTTTAAAAAAAAAAAAAAAAAAAAAAAAAAACACCTTGAATTACAATACAAATTTAAAATGTGTAAAATATTTATTTTTATGTTTAAATAGTAAAAAAAAAAAAAATATTTTATTTGAATTTTGATTATTATTTATACTTATTTAAATTTGTTAAATATGTTATTTAAATTACTTCTTTTTTTTTTTTTTTTAGGAAAGATAATAGATAATTAAAAGGAAAAAAATATATCTTTAAAAACGAAACAGCCATTTTTCTTTCTTTTTTTTTTTTTGTAAGGAAAATTAATAGATAATAAAAAAAATCTTTAAAACGAAACTGCCATTTTCTTAAAATATCTTCAATACGAATTTAAATTTATTGCATTTCTTTCTTTCTTTTTTTAATCTATTTTATTTTACTTTGCTTAAAAAAAAAAAAAAAAAAAAAAAACGTAGATTACAATAAAAATTTATAATGGAATTTTTAAATATGTAAAATATTTATTCTTATTTTTCTGTTTATATAGTAAACAAAAATTATTTTATTTAAATTTTAATTATTTTTTAAACTTATTTAAATTTGTTAAATATGTTATTTAAATTACTTCTTTTTAAAATTCCTTTAATTCAAAGATGTTTCAAATAATAAAAACACTCCCCCCTCTCTAAATATTTCTTTCCATATTTTATTACAATAACTGCAATTTATGAATTTATAGACTACAAAGAGAATTTAAAAAACTGACCAGGTAAAAAGTTTTATTACAAAAAAGCATTTTTTTTTTTTTTTTTTTTTTTTTTTAAGGAAAATTAATAGATAATTAAAAAAAAAAAAAAAAAGGTAAAAAAGTTCAGTAAAAATGAATCTGACGAAACTGCCTTTAAAATATTTTATTTAAATTACTTCTTTAAAAAAAAAAAAAAAAAAAAAAAAAATGTCTCAACAAACATTTATGAATGCATTTTTAAGGAGTTTAGTGATTTATCTTGGTGCCCAAGATTCCCGTGCTATAGTCAGGCTTTGACTGCAGACAAAAATTTGTTGTCAAAACCTTTTTAATATTTTTTATTTATATGGAAAAAATAAAATAAAAAATAAATAAATAAAAATACTACCAAAATATCAGTTTAAAAAATTTTCTTTTAGAATTTGAAATCTGTATTTCAAACAAATTTCTTATTCTAAATTTATTGTACTGGCAAAGAGATTCTGTCATCCAAGGTGATAGATAGTAGGCGCTAGCTTTGAATCAGGTACATACTTGTTAACCTAGTTGTGCGACTTTTCCATGGACTTCTTAGGAACTCGCATTAGAATGTGCTAGGTCATCTTAAAAAGACTGCCCAGAGAACATCTCACTCAGGCCTAATCCCACATTCAGAAACAAACATTTAAAAATTCTGTAGAAAAATTGCTGTCTTGCTCTGATGCATTTATGTTGCACATTTGCCTGTTTTTTTTTTTTTTTCTTTTGTCTGATGGTGAGACATGCTTTATTAAATTGAAATAATTGTTGAATGCTTTTTGAAGAGTTTCTTATTTTCTTGACATTAATTAACTTAAATAATTCTCATAAAAAAATATTTTTTTTAAATCTTCGCAGGAATTAGTATTAAATAAAAAAGCAATTCTCTATGTAGTGTGTTAATTCATAAATAGCAGTTATTTTAATAAAATATGGAAATAAATATTTAGGAGGGGGTGTTTTTGTCATTTGAAATATCTTTGTATTAAAGGAATTTTAAAAAGAAATATATTTAACAAATTTAAAGAAGTTTAAATAATAATTAAAATTTAAATGAAATAATTCTTGTTTACTATTTAAACATAAAAATAAATATTTTACATATTTAAAAATTCTATTATAAATTTTTATTGTAATCCACGTTTTTTTTTTTTTTTTTCTTAAGCTAAGTAAAATAAAATAAAGTGTTTAATAGATTAAAAAAAAAAAGAAAAAGAAAAAGAAACGCAATAAATTTAAATTTGTACTGAAGATATTTTAAGAAAATGGCTGTTTCGTTTTTAAAGATTTTTTTTTTTCTTTTAATTATCTATTATCTTTCCTAAAAAAAAAAAAGGTTGTTATTTTTTTAATAAAACATTTTACCTGGTCTATTTATTTTTTAAATTCTCTTTGTAGTCTATTAATTCATAAATTGCAGTTATTATAATAAAATATGGAAAGAAATATTTAGGGGGCGGGGGAGTGTTTCTGTCATTTGAAATATCTTAGCATTAAAGGAATTTTAAAAAGAAGTAATTTAAATAACACATTTAACAAATTTAAACAAGTTTATATAATAATTAAAATTAAAATAAAATAATTTTTGTTTAGTATTTAAACATAAAAATAAATATTTTACATATTTTAAATTTGTAATGAAATCCAAGGTTTTTTTTTTTTTTTTTTTTTTTTAAAGCTAAGCAAATAAATAAATAAAAAAAAAAAAAAAAAAAAAATGCATTAAATTTAAATCTGTATTGAAGATATTTCAAGGAAATAGCAGTTAGTTTCGTTTTCTTTTTTTAAATTTTAGTTAATTTTTTTTTTTAATTATCTATTAATTTTCCTAAAAATAAAGTTACTGTTAAATATATATATATAAATATTTAGGGGTGGGGATGTTTTTGTCATTTGAAACATTTTTGTATTAAAGGAATACACAT
>OZ005652.1:206828928-206856928 GCA_963930645.1 Salticus scenicus | reverse complement strand
TTTAAAATGTGGTTTTTAAAAATATCAAATTTTGAGTGACGCTGTATGTAAAAATTGGATTTCCCCCCTCCCGTCTACTGTCATTTATCACAGTGGTGGACTCACGGATTAAAAGAGAAGGATGTATTACTAATGTTACGGAAAGGTAGTAATTTTCATCTTACAGATAGAGGGCGACCAAATCCCGAAAATACACCAATCAGCGCGTTTTTAAATCTCTGGCTGTTCCTTCGTTGGATGACTGAAGCCGAAGGGGCGGGCTTTCCTTTTCTTCCGATGAGTTTCAAAGATACTACACCAGGCGGCGATCGGATCGCTTACTCTGTTCGGCTGAATTAATGCGGAAAATAAACCTCCGTTCCCCACGCTGACCGCCCTATCTAGTTTGTCATCCTGTATCCTAATCCGTGGGTGGACTATAGCAAGCACATTAGGATGAGAGGTCATTAGGTTTGAGGTTTTGTATGAATATGCCTTAGCACTGCCCACTGAATACTAGCTGCCTGTCCGATCCTCTGAAATAAGCGGAATTCAGTATGGTAACTAGTTGGGCGAGTAGTCGTTCGAGGGCGCTGCAGTCATATACTAATTAGAAACCCTGGATAATCTCAGAGATACGACAGGTACTTAGTACGCATGCTCAGTGGACAAACGCTTGTCCAGGTTCCCTCTTGCTACAGTAACCTTTTACAATGCTTGGCGCTGATCGCGCATTTTGGTGATTTATCGGTGTAAGTTTTTAAAGATATTCTCTAAAGTAAAGCAAAAAAAATTTTCTTTGCAATCAAACTAAGATACATTATGAATTACGTTACATTCATTTTATTATTATTATAATTATTATTTAAATTTAGATTACATTTCTACATTTATAGAAATAATTTACACCATCTTATCTATCATACTGCATATCAAAAATTCTGAATTTTAATACTCTTTAGTTTTTAATAATATACTATGCAACTGTAGTCTAAAAATATATATTTATACAAACTGATAATAAAAATAAAAATAATAATAAAATTATTTTTATTTATTTAAAAAATAATTTATTTTATCAAATTTGTCATTGTAGTTACTGTTAAAAAAGTTCATCGATATTAAGATTAATTAGTAAAAAACAGTTAACTTGATTTGATATATTCATTTGAGAGATGACCGTTTAGCTTAATGATTAATTTTATTTATTGCAATAACTTTCAAATATATACATTCTCAGCTCATTAAATGTTTAAAAATTGTTTTTGTTGGTTTATAAAAGGTTTTTCAGGGGGTCAAATGTTTTTGAGACTGTAAAATTAACTTTGCTCTCAAAGCTGGTAGACGGGAGATATCAGGTTCGATACCAGGTAGCGCTCATCGGGCTAACTTTTGAAATTATCTGCAGTTTTCTCCGAAACAAGCGTAAATATGGGCTAGAACACTTTAAAAAGACCACCCCTTTCTTAAGTTATTCAACCCATACCTCGGCCTTTCTTTTGTAGGCAACTGGCACATTAACACCAACATATTTTTCTTAAAATAATTCAGTTTAGAAAAATTGAATTAGTTTAATACTTAAAAACATACCAATATTTTATAGTTAAATGATTAATCATTGATAATATTAATATTTGTAAAAATATTTATTAACATTAAAAGTTTTATACATCCTTATTGTTCATGTCAAAAGTTTATTTTTCTTCAAATGTAATACACACACACACACACACACATATATATATATATCGTATTTTCGTATTTTGTACCTTTGAATAAAGTATCATAAAAAAAAAAAGATAAAAAATAACGTATATGATAAAAAGAAATATGACACTTAATAAATAAATAAATAAATTAATTAATTAATAAACAAATAAAGAAATAAGCACTTATAATTTTACAGCATGAAATTCTAACATATGTTAATCTCATAAAGAATGGTTGATTGGTTGTATGGCTTAAGACTGATTGACTACTCTAGGGACCTAGGCCTACAGGAGAAATGCCCTCCGTGTGGGGGGGGGGGGTTCTAAGTGAATCTAGTTCGTATTTACGTGAGTTTTAGAGAGAACTACGGAAAACTCCGAACTGATAGATCGATAACGCGTTTTTTGATCGAACCCGGCACTTCCCATCTACCAACTTTGACCGCAGTTCCGCTTGGCCACCATAGAGGTATTTACTTCTATTAATGCCTTGATTTCTCCATAAAAAAATATATAAATAAAATAAAATAGATAAACAAATAAAATAATTTTATGTTTTTAAATTAATAAATAAAAGAACAATAAGCATTTTAATACTTTTTTTAACCTTATTCTTTTCCCCCTCGTATTCCGTATTTTTGAATAAATATAAGAAAAATATAAGGCACCTATTGAGTTTAAGCTTTATGCATTAAATGAATGTACTAGCCTTTATTTATATACTCCTGAAGAAATTTAAAAAATAAAAATAAAAATAAATAATTAAAAGGCCTTTTTATTTATTAGTTATGTATTTTTAACACTAAAATTTCTAAAAATATGCTTTACTTTATCAATTGTATTTATATCTAAATGTTTGTTATATTAATCAAAATAATTTTTAATAAGATCAGGTAAAACAAAAATAAATAGATAAATAAATAAAATAATAATAAGTGTATATTAGTTAATGTTAACTTACATAATTTATTTTCAAAATTGTTCTAAAAAGAAGGGGGAAAAAAACCGAACGCCGCACCGAAGTGCGATTTCTTCCGAAAGATGTTGGCTGTGTAATTATTGAAGTTATCGCCAAATACAAAACTGTTTTAAGAAAAGTACTTATTTAGAAAAGAATTGACGAAAATCAATGAAAATTTTTATTTCTATTAATAGGAAAAACATTTAGGAACATGAAAAATTGCTTCAAAAATTTTTAATTACATTTAATTAATATGAATTATAAGCATTTTTGTAAGTCACAATTTCTCCCTGCCTTATGTCTATGGTACACTCTTAAAACTGTGCCTCTTATTTCAGAGGCACATTTTTCATTTTTGTGCCTCTGAAAATTAAGAGGCACAAAACGGTGCCTCTGAAATTAAAAGGCACACGTGCCTCTGAAAATTAAAAGGCACGAACAGTGCCTTTGAAATTTAGAGGCACATTTTTCATTTTTGTGCCTCTGAAAATTAAAAGGCACGAGAGGTGCCTTTGAAATTAAGAGGCACATTTTTAATTTTCGTGCCTTTGAAAATTAAAAGGCACAAATGCTGCTTTTGAAATTAAGAGGCACATTTATGATTTTTGTGCCTTTGAAATTAAGAGGTGCAACATTATATTTTTGTGCCTCTAATAGTAAAAAGCTTAATATGCACTTACTCTCTGAAGAGGCATAATGTGCTTTTAATTAAAATATCTTATTTTAAATTAATTTTCATGTCCTTTATTTGCAGTGTTTCACAGTGTGTTAAATGTCATAAACATGAAGAATTAATTATTTTTAATTCTCTTTAAAACTTTGTTTTCACATTCAGACACATTTTGATTTTTAAATAAGTTCCTGTTTTCAAACAAAACTAAAAAAAAAAAAAAAAAAAACTGGTGGATATTTTTGAATGGGAAAATGGAGATACAATTTAATGATTAGCAAGTGATTATTTTCCATATATTAATACGTGATTTGGTTGGCTGAAGGTGACGAGTCTTCTTATTGAGAATAGGGTATATACATTACTCAATTTTTTTTTTTTTGGAAAAAAATGACCAACATTTATATGAAAAAAAAAAAAAAAAAAAAAAAAGAGGGAAAGAAAGATTTGCAACATAAAATCAGCAATCTGGTGCTGCATCTTTCATGCTGCATTTGTGCCTTTCTGCCCCTCGTATATTTCCACAATTTATGAGGCTAAGTTTAAGTATTAGTTTGCATTATGGATCAGATACAAAAAATACATGCTTAAGAGAGGGAATATACCATTCCCACCAACAGCCAAACCCATGTTATTTTAGGTTGTTTCTTAATTACTCATTACCTAATGTATTTTTTTTAAATTCAATTTTTACATTAAGAAAATTAATTGCCATTAAAAATAGCTCTCAATTTTGAAAAATTGATTTTTCAAAAGAAATAATAATGATAATAATAATAATTTTGAGTTATTATTATAAAAAAAAAGAAAAGAAAATTTTTACTACAGACTTTTTTTTTTAGCTTGCAAATCAAAATATTAAAAATGTGAAAAATTCATTTATTTAAAAATACTACACTAATTTAATGATTTTGAATTTTCTCAATTTAAAAAATATATTTAGGTAATGAGTAATGAAAACAAACTTTCCCATATATAGCAACATGGGTTACAGCTGTTAGCAAGATGAAGTATTGTTTACTCACTCTTCACCTAAAAGTTGACCAGTCACGTAACAAATCTAACTTCATGTTATTCAAAAGAAAAATTTGATTTATAAATTATACATTATTTATATAGTGTATATATTTTTTAATTCTGTTTTCACATTTGGATAATTCACAATTATTATAATGTTTCTGTTTAAAAAATATAAATAAAAAAATATGTTTTAATATTTTGTTTTAAAATTGTAAAGTGAAAAAAAGAATTAAAAAAAAAAAAAAAACAAGAAGTAGCTAAACATTTATGAATTTTCTGAATATGAAAATGGAATTTTAAAATATATACATTTGGTAATGCGTAATTTACACAACAAATTTCTTCACAGAATAATAAAAATACGCTTAGACTGCTGAAGGAAAAAAAAAAAAAAAAAAGCAAGTGCAGCATGCAAGCTACATGTGCTGTAGCTTTCATGCCGTATAAAAATTATACTTCTTGAAACCAACAATTTTCCTTCTTTTTTCTTCCTTTTTTTTGAGGGGGGGGGGAGATGGGGGAGGCTGATAATAGATAACATTTAATAATTTTGATCTAAAACAATACTTGTGTCTTTGCCATTTTTTGCATTTATTCATGAATTTTCTTATTTAATAAAGTCAAACCTCATTTATGTGAATTACTTTTAGTATGAACTGCTTCTATAATCCCTGTCAAAATGAAGATTAGTTTAGTTATATAAAGTTAGTGACAGCATGAACAATTTTTTTTATCCCCTTTAAGTTTCATATTAATGAGCTTCCCAATATATATTGCATATTGTGTGTGTGCATTGCTTTATTTTGTATTCATTTTTTCTGACAGATTAAAGAAAACATATACTCTAAAATCTGTAAGCAAATTATTCTCAGATGCAGGCAAAGGATTCAAGAGAAGTGGTTTACTAAACAAAAAACAAGCATTTATTTTTATTTATTAATTTTTTGAGAAAAAAAAAAAAAAAAGAAAGAAAGAAAGAAAGAAATATACAGCTTGTTTCATTTTTTGTAATATAGTGTAATACACTGTTAGACATGACAACATTTTAATTTATTCTGGTTTTGTTAGTACCTTCTTTCTTTTTCACCATGTTTTTATTAACTTCTATTCTTGTTTGTTTGTGTGTGTGTTTGTTTGTCCAGTACAAATCTTGCAATCTATTGTTAACTAACTTCCCTACTAGCTAGACATTTGAAACTTCCACAGTAGCTCAGAACACGGTGACAACACAATACCTCAAAGTCAGATTTTCGAATAGTTTTCTTTTAGTTAATTAAAATATGAAAATAATAAGCTCCTAATAACAACAATAAAAATAGCCATTAAAATATGAGCTATAATTTAATTGTTGCCAAAAAAAAATTACAGGTTCATTTTCTTTCGACATAAAAATAAATACATTTAATTAAACGTGAACCTTAAAAAATTAGACTTTATTTTTTTATTATTATTATTATTTCACTGAACTGAGTTCGTGTGCTTAAATATTATTTTTTATTCTCGCGTATTTTATTAATGATTCATCAGAAAATTTAAAAACATGGTACATAAAAAGTTTTTTTTTTTTTTTTTAAATCTTATAATGATTACACCTCTCTTCCTAAAGGGCATATTATTATTCTTATTTAATTGTAATTACATTTAGGAGAAAATTTCACTATAGTGGTATGAAGAAATTGCAAGAATTTACAATGCTGAGAAACAAATTAAAATGTTGGCATGGCTGCAATAAATTTAGTTAGTGGTTAATTAATGCATTAATTAGTTTACAGATTGTACCTTGGCTTCATCGTAAGTACACTTTTGTGTACATATTTTTTTAGTATCCTAGAATATATAAAAATAAAAATATTTACAGTTTGTATTACATTTTATATACAATGCAATTGTGTTTTGGAGCTAGGATTTTTTTTTTAAATCTCATTTATTTTGGAAACCTCATGCCACTCAATTCTGCAAATAAGTAGATTGCAGAAATAAATAAAATTTAAGTCTTAATTTCTCACTATTATTTGGATTTAAAAAAAAAAAAAAACCTCAATATTATCACCTTTATGAAATTGGTTATCATTAAATTAAAAATGCTTGTAAATGACCGTCACTTTTAATTGTACAGCCGTTTTCTTTATTACTGAAGGAAAATGGAAGATGGGTCGTGTTGTTTGGCTGGATGGGAATGTGAAATTAAATATTTAAAAAAAAAAAAAAAGCAGGCCTGTTGCAGTAGTATTAATATGCATTATTTCTTATTCCTTTAAATGTTCAATTTCTTCATTTGAGTAGTCAAATATTCTTAAATTTAGTAATAATACTCTTACATAATAAATATCCATATTGCTATAAAGTTTTATTATTCTTTATCAGTTATGAACCACTAAACCTTGAATTTTGCTTGTTTTATTCCATAAACAAATGAACTCCTGAATTATTATGCTTTTTTCATCCATGTGACTCCAAATGTATCATTCTGAGTATTGTCTGTTTATTAAGGATGTTTTCTGTTAAATTCTTTGTTAATTTGTACTTAATAGTGTGTTCCATTTGAAATTTCACTTCAATTAATTTCATGTACAATAGGGGGACCCACTATGTGATTTGCTATTATAGCCACTGAACAAAATCGTACATTGGTGCTTAAGGGTGAAAAAGGTCTCCCCTAACGAATTTTTTTCACCTTTTTTGTGCTTCTCCTACTTGAAAAAACTTCATTCTTATTGGTTTATGTTGTTTCAGTGATATTGTATATGTTGCTTGGCTTTTACTATACATATAACTTATTATTATAGTATATTTATCTAAGGCTATTTTATATCACTCTTTATTTTTATTATTTTAAACCTAAAAAAGAAAATTATATCCTGTTTCAATTTAAACAAAACAATGTAAAAGATTACAATTAGTTTTGGTGACAGTGATATAAAAATGAGTGGGGGGACACAGATGGGTTGATCATGCCCCAGGCATTATACTTGCTAGGGATATATTAATATTACCCAATTTCATTCTCTACATTTTGTACTCCAGAGGTAATAAAAGATACCATGCCATTTTGTCAAAAGTAATACCACTATGTCTGATGTGCTACAATGAAATAATTTGTCACAAATAAAGAAAACTAACACAGTTTTACCTTTCACTGTTTTTCCTCCTTTATAATAACTTGACATTAGTGCTTAAAGCCTCTATATATAATTAAAAAAATAAAATGAAATACATTTAAAGAACATACTTCTAACCCTTTTCACAAAATAGACATTGTGTCACCTCTGGGGTACAGATATTGCTACAGGTTTTTAGGGTTGGGGAGACATTAAAAAGGTATCGCATCTCAGGTGCAAGTTATGCTCACTAGACCACTGTTTATTATTCATATAAGCATTAAGAATACACAATAGAAATAAAATACAAACCAATCAAATGCACTCATGTTTTATTCACTTTTACATTAACATTTTTGTCACTTGCAGTAAATTGTTTGAAGAAAATTGTTTGGGAAATTTTTCCCCCTTGACAATAATGTTTTGCACTAGTCCTAAAAACTGCCCATATGCAGCAGGGAAGTTCAAATTTAACACAAAATATACGCCTATAAGCAAAACTGTTGCTAGTTCCAGAGTACAACTGTTCTCTAAACTTATTGTCTTCTCTCCACACAGTAATGTTTTTTTATTTCCGAAGAAAATACTTGGCCCCGGTCGTTTAATGTCTTCAGAATATTCACCCTAAAAAGAAAATTAAGATCTTTAAATATTTTATATTTATTTATAACAAACTGAAATATGTTTTTTTTTTTTTTAATAATACCTATTTTGACTATTAAATGACAGGTATATATAACTAATGTAAACCTTAACTTTAATAAGATGATGCAACAAAAATACACATAAGAAAATAAAAATTTTAATTTATAAAGCACGAAAATTGTTAGACTTATACCATTACAAGAATAATAAAAATAAATCTGTACTGTATAAACATTGAATTCTCCACAAAAGATGAAAAATCTAAAGTCCCTAAATTCTAAAATTAAATTTATATTAAAAAAAAATAATAATAATTTAGAATAAACATGAATAATAAGAGAATTTTCATTTTATGGATCTAATATTTTTTAAAGGGAGCTAGACGATGATCAATTTTAAATTACCATGGTTATTGCATTCCACGTAGCCCTTTTTGGCTGCATCAGCTTTTCCATTTCTATGACTGATGCATCTATATTGAATGCATCAGCCATTTTTTTTAATGAGTTTTTCATTTTTTCTTCCAACTCTAATATTGGACACTCGAGTCTTAGTTCGACTTCTGTTTCCAGCTGGAAAAAAAAGAAAAAAAAAAAAAAAAATTATTGTTTAGAATTGTCACACATACAGTATCTTTACGCTATGTACCCCAAAAAATAAACATTTAGAAAAAGAAAATTTATTATGTAAATAAATAAAATAACTTATTTAAAACATAAATGATTCTTCACATTTTGCATAATTCAAATTTTCTTTTGTATATTTGTTTTTCTTTGATGTATTTGCAACCACTTTACAAACGATATAGTCAGGTATATTATTTATCCTGTTTGTTATTATTACTATTATTATTATTTTTTAATTAATTAATTTTATAATTATAAATTTATATATTTAGACAAGTCTTAAATTTTTATACAATAAATATGAATAAATGTGCTATTAATAAGTTTTTCTTTGTTGTATTTTTTTTAATATATAATTTGCACATATCCAAATGACAGAATTAAAAACAAAGTAAATATTACATTTTCTCCCTGTTTCGGAGAAAAATTATATAAATAAAAAACTAAAAATCAAAGAATCTGCATTCAATGATAAAAACGTTTGTTTTATGAAGGTATAACTAAAAAATTAGAGAAATACCTGTTACAATAAGTGTAATGTATTGCATTAAATATCAATTTCTTTTCTCAAACCAAAGAATATTAACTTTTCAAAACTGTGAATTTATGCTGAATTAATGGAAATTTTTGTTAAAGGATACCAGTATTCTGTCATAGGCTGTTTTTGTTGAAACCCTGTTATTACTGTGGAATGTGGTCAGTACTGAAATCAGCTCATTAAACATGTTTCACGTGAATCAACACATCAGAAGACTGTGAATTCATGAACAAATATCTGAAACTTTAGCCAAAAAATTTTCTGTATAGGAAGATATGTAATTTAGAGCAGGGAGTTTTAATCCTCTTCAACTATGCTAGTTGAGGGGAGTATTAATTTAAAACAATAGCTTTGTCAGTACATGCAATTAGGAAGCAAACACGGGGTGTTGCCAACTGCAGTGAATGTATTAACTTACATAATGAAAAGAAATAAGTCTGATATGGAAATGATTGAAATTGCCAAACAAGACAAAGCTTAAAAATACTTTACTTATTGAGTGGTATTAACTGTAATATTATATAAAAACAACCTGTGTCACCAAACTTTTGTGGATTGGGCTAGACTTGTATTTATATTTTTATTTCATGTTAGGTTAGAGTAGGGGTGTACAACCTTTTTGGCTGGCGGGCCACTCTTGATGTTGAGTAGGCCATAAAGGGCCACAAACAAGATAATATAAAATAATTAGACTATGCACATATATTCACTTTGCTTGTTAAAAAGTATATATATATATATATATATATATATATATACATACATACTGGGTGATTTAAAATATATGTGACAGTGATTATCTCTTAAACTAACAGTCATAGAAACATACTTCCAATTAAAGATACCAAAATAAGCAGTTTTATGTGGGTATCAAATCATCGCTTTGAGGTATTAGATGGCACTGCGATATTTGTAAGTGAAAATGCTTCTATGGCTGTAATTGTCGTTTTCTGCATGGATTTTAAGGTCTAATTTTATAAAAATTCCAGGTCACAAAATTTGGTTAGCGACATAAAAAATAACTCACGACAAAAGATAACATAGCTCGTGATATAAAGGAATTCATAGTAAATTTTAAATTGATTAAAAAACATTTTCCAGATCTATATCATCATTTTTCCAGACTTTTGGGCAGTATTTGCAATTTCCTTAACTTTTTCTGGAATTTCGAATTCCCTGACTTTTCCAGGTTCTCCCTGAACCATGGTAACCCTGATATAAAAACCATCATTTTCTTCCCAAAAAAAGTTTTTGTAAATGAAAGTTTTACAATTGCAACAAATAAAATATTTTTTTTCTTTCTAATTTTTCTTTACAAAAACAGAAAAAAAATCTACTGCTTACGATTAATGTGGTGTAAAATGTCAATCCTTCCGCGTGCCGCGAATTGATGGCTCCTGGGCCGCAGGTTGTGCACCTCTAGGTTAGAGACTATGTTTCATTTTCACAACAGGCCATGTTTAGCCTTGAAATTTGAAACTCATTCAAACCTCTAGTTATATTGTTTAGCTTCAGTTAATGACTTTGGTTTTATTTAGCTCTGACTTTTATTGTTAGAAATTAAATTAGAAAATATCTTTACCAAAACTAGTAATCTAAATACATTTCTCTGCAGCATACTATAATTACAAAGCACATATTTAAAAATATGTAAATGCAAATTTAAAAAAGGATAACTTACACATTTTTGAGACAGCAAAAATGGAGGTAACTCTGATATACTATCTTTTATTCTGATATCAAATGACACCTTCAGTAGCTCCTGAATTCTTTCAGTGTTTATTATGTTCATAGCTGACTCAGGTGTAATTGACTAAACAAATAAAATTTTATTTTATACTTCTATTAAAAATCTGTTATAGCAAAACTAATAAAATAGTTTAAATTATTTTATGTTATATACAATAATAAGCATGAAACCTTTAATTCAGACACAGCATCATCAGGACATATTGGCATTTCTACAGGCAAGTCATCAATTTCGCATTCTGATGCTGATTTGTTTATTTTCCCTTTTTTACGGAGCCGCTGCATTTTCCTCCGTTGGCTCAGACGCCGTATAAAAACAGTCTGAAATATAAAAATCCATATATAAATATAACAAGAAAAGCCTTAATATTTCTTTAATTTAATTTTATGATACATAAATAAATGTAACTGGAAAATAATTTGCTAAAGTTAAAATCCCAAAAATTATAGAAAATTACTTTATTGAAACTAATATATATATATTTATATACAAGCCACTTTCGGCAACCTGCTGGTTCGCAATCCTTGAAAAACCCAACCGTACAAAACTCGCGCTCAGTGACGACTGTGGTGCCTTTTCCCATTTCAGGACCTACAACAGCTTAGTGCAAATAGCTTAATTGAAAATTTAAACTGTAGTAAATTCCTGCTTGGTAGTGCGTGTGGTGTCCTCTTCCTGCTTCAGTATCTGAAACAGTCAATTCGCTCATTGTTTCATGATATTTGGAAATTCTAATTGTACTAAAGTCCCGCTGGGTGGTGGCACCTTATCCCATTTTAAAACTTACAACAGCTTGCTCGCTTATAGTGCAACCAGCTTTGAAAATTATAATGGTAATTTCCACTCTGTGGCAACTCCAGCTCCCCTTTACATTTCATGATTTGAAATAGCCTGTTCACTCACTGTATAAAGTACATTTGAAAATTCTGATCGTGGCACATCCCCAAATATGCTATAATTTCCCCAGTTATCGATAAAATTTTCATCTTTTTTCAAGACTGATTTCCAAAATTTGCGATAATTTTATGATTGATCGGCAAAATTCATAATATTTTTTTTTTTTAAATCGCTAATGAATGAAATTTCTACGGTTTTTGAAGTTAAATTCCCAAATACTCAATTATTTCATCGCTAATAGATGAAATTTGTGTTTTTTTTCTCAAAGCTGAATGCTGAAATATGCAATAATTTTGCAGCTGATTTTGAAAATACGGTAATATTTTCACTGCTAACTGTGGTTGTCAATTTTTATTGTCAAAATTTACAGTTAATCACATTTAATTCCCAAATACTGCAATTATTTTGCCGCTAACCAATGAAATTCACATTTTTTTCTCCCCATATATTTGTTTTTGAAATTCGCATTATTTTTGCAGTCGACTGCTGAGACCTAATTGATGAAATTTGTATTCTTTATAACGTTCAATCTCCAAATACTCAAATATTTCATCTCTAATCTATGAAATTTACGCTTTTTTCAAAGCTGAATCCCGAAATATGCAATAATTTTGCAGCCTAATTCGGAAATACGGGATTATTTTACTAACTATAAAAAATTTATGCTTAAATGCAACTAATTGCTAAAATACGATATTATTTACACGTTAATCGATAAAAATTTGAAATCCTTTCTCAAAGGTGATATTTCCGAAATTCACAATGTTTTGTAGCTGATTGTTGAAACACTCAATCATTTTGCCGTTGCTTAATAAAGTTACTTTAATCCTAATTGTTTCCTGAAATAGGTTTTATCTCTATGTTAATCAATGAAATCCACATTTTTTACAAAGATGATATCCGATGTACACAATAAATTTGCCGAAATTATAAAATCAATCATTTTACGGCTATTTTTTAAAAATTATGTAATAGCAACTAATTGCTAATATAGACTTATTTTACTGCTAATTGCTAAATTTTGTATGTTTTCAAAAAATGAATGCCAAAATATGATTAAAAGTAATAAAATTGCTTTTTTTATGCGTGATTGCAGAAATATGCAATATAAAAGTCTAGCTACAATACAATACGGGATCATTTCGCCGATAAGATTTACTTTTAATCTTTCAAATTACGTGCTGAAATAAGCCGTTAATTCACTACAAAAAAAAAATATAATATTCTTGTGGTTAGTTATCGAAATTCATCATAACGTCTTAACAAAATTTACCTTTATCATGGCTAATAGCTCAAATAAGCATTTGTTTCTCTTTTTTACTAAATAAAGATAGGCAACTACTTTCGCTGCTATAATCGACGAAATTTGAGCTACTTCTGAAAATTGATATAACAAATGTTAAATGCAAATATTGAGTCAAAAATCAGCGAGATTTCTGGCTTTATTTTATTTTATTTATTTTTGTCGTATGTTTGCTGATACATAACTTTTGCATCTAAATACCGAAATAAATGCAATTTTCTGGTGCGAATATTTTGAAACATTTTTTGTGAAAAGTCTGCTTTACGTTCGCTGTTTAGTTTTTAAGTAAGTTAGTTTTAGCACAAAACTGAGAAAATAATAATCATAAAATGTCGATTTTATGCGAAAAATATTGTGCTTTAGCACAAAATACGAAATATACAGTATACTCGAAATCCTGCATACGAGAATTGGATGTCGATTTCAATACTTTCACATAATTTCTGTGATTCCTTATTTTATTATTTCCATAATAGTCATTTTTACTCTTGGATATAGAAAGACAGACAGACAAACCTTTCCTTTTATTATTATAGATTAAATACTTATTCAAACTATAAAATTCAATGCATAAAGATGAAATTTTTTTTCATTGTAAAAACACATGCTAAATTGTGTTTAACATTACAAAACAAATTTCCTCAACAAAAAGTATTACGATGCATTCTAAAGAGCAGCAACTTACGTAAATTGGACTGTTTTCTTTTCTAACATTCTTCTGCCGTTTACTAGGCAAATCCCAAATCATTTTGGGATATTTTTTTGCAAGGGATTCTCCTAGATTCCGATATTCCCATCTAAGGGCACTAGCACTCCCATTGCAAATAAGGTTCTCCTGACTAAAAAAAGAAATAATATTTATACATATATGAATTTAAAAATTGCATTAATGTACAATGGAATGTGATCTTTAATAAGGAAAATACTTACTTCAGATATGAAATTAGTTCGTCTTTTAATAACGAACTCAACATGGCATGGTCTTTTGACGATAAAATATCGCCATCCAATATGGGCATCAAAACCTGGGAAAATTCCGGTAGTGGAATTTCCCTGAGAGGCTTAACCACTTCTTTTTTCTTAGAATTAATTGAATCAATTACTTCTTCACAAAGTATTTCCTGGAGTCATAAACAATTAAATTTATGAAAAACATTTAATAATGTATATCTATAAATTATATGAACTGTGAATGAATTGAAACTGAAAAAAACAATAAAAGCAATTTATTTTTTAAATTCTTACAGTAGAATACTTCTTGGGGTTTTGAAGAACATGCATACATTTTACAAAAGATTACTCACACAATGTTGGTATAATTATATAATAGTACATCGTTATTTGCAAATGCAATTTAAGATAACAAACATATATATTACAATTTATTTACAATAATAATCATCTCAGTAGCAGAAACATTAAAACCATGTTATATATAATATAAAGTATAGGATATGTTATCCAAAAAGTCTGGAACCTGTGTTTTCTGGTTAAATTTCATTTTGTTTTTCAAAAACTTTTTTTTCCTTTTCTTTTTTGATGTTTCATTTTTAAAATAATAAAGTGCAAAAAAGCAGTTTGTTCATTTTTTTTCACTTTATAACTTCTAAATGAAGAGTTAAAAATTCAAGAAATACATTTTGAAGGGGAAAAAAAGGGAAAATTTAATTATTCTAGATTTTTTGATAATGAAAACAGAATAAAAAAAAAAAAAAATCATTAGTTCTTATAAATTTTTTTCCTATATAATAAAATGGAATTAAGTTGTTGGCAATGATATGTGGACAGTCTCTGAGAACTAGAGATCGTACAGAGGCACCTTATTTAAATAGATTATTCAACTATCATATATACAAAACATTCATTAAAAATTAGTATATTTTCTTGTTTTATACATATTTAAAAATTTATTACTGTAAAAACCGTCAGATGAGCTACGGCGGATACGAAAAAAAAGTTGTATTTTTTCTATCTGCAGCTCTTACGCAATTCTTTTTTCTCTTCCACCCTCCTCCCTTGACACATTCTGAACTTTTCTCCAATGGTGTGCAAGCGACGGAAAAATGGCAATTTTCATACTTTTGCAAATTATCATTCACTTTACATTTTATTTAATATTTGACCTAGACAGCATATTATAAAGCTACAGTTCAATTTTCATGAAAATATGTGAATGAACAAAAAAGTTACACTTCTACTGGGAATTATATTTATCACGACTCACGTCACCAAAAAAAAAAAAAAGTTAAGATTAAGTTTTCTTTTTATTTTGTAGTATTTTAAATTGAGGTATGCCATTGAAATTTCGTAATGTTTGGTTTTAACGCCCAGTAATTCGATTATGAATATCTTTGAAAGTGTAGAATTATTAGGTAGGGCTTAAGGAGGGGGACGAAGCCCCCCCCCCCCCCAAAAAAAAATAAATAAATAAAATACTGTGTTTGAAATTGGTATTATTAGGTTTTTAGGCAAGATAAATCGATTGCAGATATTTTCAAGTGTAAATTTATTAGGAGGGACGGAAAGGAGGAGGGGGGGGGGGGGGACAAAAATGTAGAAAAGGAACGGGAGTTTCGGAGAAAACAAAACACAGAATGCCTTTATTCTTTTATATTTTGCAGAGTTTCGAATTTCAATTTCCGCTCACATTTTGTACTAAGGATGTTTACCATTATAAATCCCGGAATTACGCAAGCTTCAGAGAAAACCATGGATAAATCAGACAAATCTTTTTATTAAAATGTTTATATTACCTTTCATCTCAGCTTCTAATTAACATAATTTCATAAGTAATGTATCATTTTAAAAGGTATTTGAATTTAAATTGAAGAGTATGTTGTAAACCTCTGTTGCCAGAGGGTGCTTTAATGTTTTAATAATTCAATATTTAGAATTCTAATTATGATTAAATTACTTATAACACATCATTTAAAATTTTGCAGACTTTTAAATTTATATGCCATTAAATTTCAAACGGGTGTTTCAGGACCTGAAACGGGAAAAAGGTGCCACACTCGCCACCAAGCGGGAATTTTGTAAAATAGGATTTTTCAAAGATCGCGAATCAGCTGGTCACCCAAGGCGGCCCAGTGGCAGAAAGTTTTGTAGCTGTCTGAGACAGGCTTTTAAAATTTCATAATCTGTCCACAAAATTTGCATGTAATCAGGGGAGAAAATGGCTTACACTCAAAAAGCCTGAAAGCTGATGGGGGGGCTTGACATCAGTGGTGATCTCGTGCAACAATACACAAATACAGTTTTACTACAGAACAATATATAGTATAAACAATTGTGTGTGTATTCATTCAATTCATCTCATTCAATTAAATATTTTATAGCAATGTTTGACACAACACAATATAAATAATTATAAATAATAAAAGTTTTAGTTTTGATAGAGAAATTTTTATAAGTGAATTGTTATCTGAAAGTTGCGGACAAATTTTTTTTATCAGTGCAGACAAAAACTGTCTGCAAGCCGTTTTTCTGTGTTCACGACTATGTCGCGGTGTTTCTGCCACTGGGGAAGGCGGCTAGTACAAATTAAAAATGAATTCACTTTCATTTAAACAATCTTTATATTTCTTATTATGAAAGAGCTGGAGCAGATTTCTGGCACCACATCTTCATAAGTGTCGAAACAAAATAGTGCGGCGCTTCTGAAAAACTTATCATTGCATTACCTAAGATTGTGTTGATGCGGATCATATGCAAATGCGGCCGATCTGCCGATTTTTACAGCAAATCATAATTTCTATGTTTTGTTTATTAATTTCTTTTTGAACTGAATAATTATTCATATTTTTCTTTGAACAATTTTGTTTATTTGTAGCTTTTAACATAATAGTTTTCTTTTACAAAACATTTATAATTTAAAGACTGAAAATTTTTCCAGAAAACCCACATCCCTAAGCTAAGATCACACATGTGCATAGAAACTGTAGGGATATACTAAATATTCAGTGTCTATTCATCATTCGGCATATTCGACCATGCAACAACTGAATATTCGGTTTGGCCGAATATCAAATCATTCAGCTGCTATTTGGCTAGTAGAACATATAAAAATTTCAACTTTTAAAAATGTTTAATCATTTCAAAAAATCCTGCAATTTTATTTATCATTAAAATAAGATTTTTCAGAGTTATTAAGAAATAGATTATTTTTAAATGAAAATAATTGTTTTCTCCAGTTTCAAGTAACATTAAAGAAAATTAATTATTAGCTATTTTATTTGTAACAATTAATAATATCTAACAAAAATTGTCTTTATCAATAACAGCATAACAATCAGGATTTTATTATGCGACCTGAGTTTGAGGCTAATATTTATCTGCTGCTAGGTACTCAATGGAGTATGTGTTAATTTATATTTTAAAAAAACTCATAAAAATTAATTTTCTTCTTACCATACTTATCCTGAATAATGCCATAGTATTAAATAAAGGACGCAACAAGAATATAATTCTATTGTATTTTTCACTCATAAATTTTGCTATAATTAAATATTTTTGATTAGCGTTTTGCATTCTGGTTCTCAGAGCACATTCTGGATACCAGATCCTATACTATATACAATACATTTATCAATCAAATGAAACATTACAATGATACATACAAGGAAGTATTGTGTAGATATTTTCATCAATTTTATAACTCAACAGAGGCCATGGATTTAATACTTTTTTTGTATTAAAAGTAACATAGATTTTAGAAGATTTCATTTCAAATACATTAATATTTTTAAGAAATTGTTTAACATAAAGAATATTACAGTGGAAATATACACTATCTTCAAAACAGAATATTTTTACAATTTTCGAAAAAGAATTTTTATCTAAAATTTCATCCCCAAAAAATACAATGTCGCCAACTGAGAAAGGCACTGAATTGATCATAATTTTATGATATGATACACAATATTTACCTACATCATTATCACTAATATCAATATTTACAAAGGCTTTGTCAATCAAAATGCTTTCTTTCCCCAAATCAAAAAACTGAAAATTTGGTTTAAAGATTTCCTCTCTCACTCTACCTTCTATATCCCAAAAATTTGCAGCAAAATTCATTTGAAAATACTCGCTAACGGAAAAGGGAAGATTTTTAAAGTTAAAATACTTTTTGCATTTAGCTATAGCATTTTTTGCTTCCATACGCATAGTCCAGTGATGTCTTGTAGGACCATGTTGCCTAATTTGCTCTGGCAAATGGACAATCATATGCATTTTGGGGATGAGATTTTCATATCCGTAACATTTTATATACATATGCTGATGCGAGGCAATGAGATTTTCTAGTTTCTCCAGCATTTCAATATGAATAATTGGAGATAAAACATACTGTACAATTTGAATTAATTGTACAAAGCATACCAAAATATCAGGAGATTCATTTTTAAAACAATCTTTTAAAATAAACGGAAGATGTATGATTAAATTTAAGCAGGCACTACTGGATGTATTCAGTTGAAGATTGCTTTCAATTATTCGAGGATATAAGGATTTGCTTACAGAATCATGAAATTTAAAATTCTGTATTAAATCATTTAACTTTTTTCTGTTAAAATAACCATTTTCAATGCACGATCTAATAAACAATGTTGCTTCTTTGGGTGCAACACCTTCAAGAAAAATATGCATCGGATCATACAATAGGTCTTTTGTCAAAGAAAAATATGGTAATTTGCAGAAAACTGAACGTGAGTTTAATCCAAACTCCTTCGATAATTTCTCTCTTTCACTGTTATTTTCTGCATTTTCCAACTTTTTTAACTGTTCTTCAATCTCAGAATCAGTTCTTAGTTTGCACATTGTGTGAAATGTAACATTTTTATAATCATATTGAGAAATTTTGCACGTACGACATGGTTGTTTCACATTTGCGGAAAATCCTTCTTTAAAACCGCCTATATTGTGACAAGCTAATGAGTCACCAGTGTATGATAAAAGACAACCATGAAAATTACAAATTCCATCTTTAGTGTTTAGAAATATACCCTCAACAGCAAGATGATTGAGAGTTTCAAAAAAATCCTTCAACAAAATAGATTTTGATTCAGCTGTTTTGACTGAACTGGCATGTGCCACAGCCAGAAGATGAATGTGTGGCAATTGTGAACGTAGATAAGTTGGTATATTTAAGAACACAATATAAAACATAGTCAACTTACCCTTTCGGGATCGTTTCATTCCCAGTGGGTTTGCTATTTCGATGTCATCATGATAAAGCATCATAATAAAAATATTTTTCGGGTGCTCTAATAATACAGGATGATTATTGTATCTGATGCCACTAAAATAATCAAATAAGAGCCCATTTTCTACATTTTCTGCACCTTTATATGGATTATAAAAATATTTGCAATATTCAGGGCTTTTTAGCAAATTTGTAATCAACTTTTTCAAAGGAATATAATATCCTTTTGCTCCACAACTTTGAAAAGAACATTCTTCTGGTTTAATGTAAATACCCAAAGAGGAGTAATATCTTTTACGTTTAAAGTTTGTGGATATTTGGTCAAGAACTAATTCTGATCCACAGGACTCCAGAAGATCTTGAACTTTTGATACTACAGTATCAATTAATATTTTAGGAGCTCTGTGCTTTCCCTCTAACTCCACACACAGATCAGTCATTATACTGACTGACCTGTTTTCGGAATCTATTTTTTTTGTTGGTGGCAAAATATCTAATGCAGTATTTAATGCAGCTTTCATTTGTGGAAGGACATTTTTTACTTCTTTTTTACATTTATTAATGTGCAATTTATACGCTCCTTTCGAATATAAATTTTGTTTGCAATTTGAGCACTGCAAAAAATATTTCCCTTTATGGAATTTATTAAAATGCCAAATGAATGCATTAAAGTATTTAGTTTCAAAAGAGCAAGGGTCACATTTATGTATTAGTTTTACTACCTGGGTGGTATCAGCATTTTTCACTGGACTTTCATGAATAAAACTGCAGCTTGGTGCAACATCGATTTGTTCCGCAACAGCAGGAGATGGTATAATCACTGCATCTATAACAAAAGATTTTAAAGGAAAAGATTTAGGTACAATAAATAAGAAATGAAGATATCAGGTATGTTAATAATGTCTGTGGGTATTTATGACTTATGGTGTACATACGCTATGATCTTCTGTACATTTTAACTATTTTACACAACACTCACTTAATGTAATGAAAAATGTGTAGAATCATATTTTCCATTAAAAATAATAAAATTTAAGTTTGTAAATGTGAATTAAAAAATATATATATATATATATATAAAGAAAGTAGAGCTGTACCGAGTACTCAGTATATACTCGGCCAAATTTAGGCGATGTATTCGGCCAATACCGAGTAGTTGTGAGAATTTCACTATTTTTATGTATTATATTTATTTTATAACTACACTAAAAAAATATAAATAAATAATCATTATAATTAAAATTTCTGCTATAACTGCTTTCTGCAGTTAAAACGGGCTGTTAAACTTAGTATAGAGATGATTCATGATAATGAGCTTTTAATTATAACTATCTTGTATGCATCGTATGTAATATGCATTATTTTATAAAAACTTAGTACATAAAATTGTATCTATAAATCAGACAAAAATAAAATGTTTTAGAAAAAAAAAGAACCTCTATGTAATATTAATACAAAATTTTTGTTATACATTTGTGCAAATAAAAGTAAGGCACTTTCAAATCGGTAAGAAAAGATTGATTTTGAATTTTATACTATAAAATAACAAAAAACTATCACTTATTCGGATACAGTCTACTGTTGAGCAAAAGGTGCATTTATTTAGCATTTTAAGAACAAAAAAAAGTTAATGTGAAAAGAGGAGGGGGCATTTAACCAAACAAAGGCTTTTATGGCATTTTACGGTATACATAAAAAAAGGTAAACACTAAAACGTTATTCAAAATGTATTTTCATAACCAAATCTGTTGTTTTACCACCTATCATTTTACATTTCTATGATCTGAAGATTAATGAAGCCTATCATATTTGAAATTATAAAATATTTTAATGTTCCCCTTTCATATGTAAATTTCCTGTATCTCAAATTAATATCATAAAAATATATTATACTGTTAAAATATTAATCAACATTTATAATAACTTTTACAATAAACCTACTTTCTTCTTGTAAATTGTGTGTGGCTGCATTTAAATTTATATTTGTTTGGTGAATTATAAGTAAATTTTAAATACATTTTATCAGGGTTGGCAAGTTTCTTCAAAGGCGGAAAAAACCGGCTGGAAGAAATAGGTTTCTTCCAAGTGGAAGAAACTGTTTTTCTTAAAAATTTATGCTATAAATTGCAGATTTGTAAGATACAATGGATGCATTTGTCTTATAAACAACTTTAAGTAACTTTAATTATACCTATAAAAATTTAATTACATATTTAATTAATAATTATCGAGATTTTTACCGAAGTGATCTTCAGTATCTGATATCACGTTCCAAAATACTCAAAATCCAGTAAAAAAATCAAATTTAATTTAAAAAGCGTAAAGTTTTATAATTTATTATTTAGACAATTTTATTTCTTTAACTGGTAATAAATAATAGTTTGTATCTCTTGCTTATACTTTCTGATAAAACAGCTCTTAACAAACATTCAGTTAATTAAAAGAGCCAGTATTCAATAATTACTTGTATTACAAAATGTCATCAAAAACGAAAAAGAAATTTACATCTCATATGAAAAAGAAAAAGAAATGAATAATAATAAAAAAAAAAAAAGAATATGAAAAAGAAATTTTTATCTCATATTTCAAATAAATTCACATTTCTCACATTTCTACTTTTTTTTAATCAAATTTTTAGCTTAATCCTTGCTTTGAAACTCAACTTTGGAGGGGGGGGAGGGTAACATTCTTGTATTTATTATCCTGGAATTCATACAGACTAGTACTTAAAACAAATCACTATTACATCAATGTTTAACAAAATTAATCAGTGATGAATATTATTTCCGAACTTTCAAAAATATTTAGTTTCATAATTTTTAAATATGTTTGTTTACATTGTATAGGTACCTATTATTTGAATATGCTTAAATTATTTATCATATATGAATGTGATTGATTAGTTTTATTAATATTGAAGAAAAACTTTATTCTAAAATTTATTAGAAATAGTCTTTCCATTCTGATGTATATTCTCATGAATTAATAATAACTGACTCTGTATCTGCAAAAGAAAACTGTAAACAAAGGCAATGATCTCTAATCTACAAATTCCTATAATCCGCACAACCTTTAGACAAAATTTTTGAGAGTTAGGGGGAGTTAAAAACTGTAAAACAAATGAAATGTTTTTTAGAGTACTTCAATACTGCACATTATTTTTCAACTTAAAATAGATAAATACAAACTATGTTTTTTTTTTTTAAATCCTAGAGAACTTGCAGGAGAGTTTAAAAGTAGGTATATTACTTATTGATACAGTTTACCAGCTTCGAGTTTATACAAAAAATTGTATCCTTTCAAAAAAAAAAAAAAAAAACTATGGTTAATTCCGTAATTATTATCACTTGTACTGTCTGAATATATACTAATATGAGATAGTATATATGCAAAAAGTTCTACAAATATCAGCATTGAAAAGTAAAAACCCATCACCTATATATATTTAGTGTTTGTTATAAAATAACTTATTTTTCTAACAATATTTTTAATATTAATTGGATTATAGTTTAGATTTGACATTATATTTATGCTTTGAGTTTATATAGTTCATAAATTTTAATTTCAAACATCTGTTTTGTCTTCTGGTTAGTTTCTTTCATTCCATTTATTCCAGTTTCTTCCGGAAGAAACCCAACCCTGCATTTTATTTACTTATTTGTATTTTTTTTTTTTTTTTCCAAGCCTTATTATAATTTTTTTTTTCGAATTCATTGATCATTTATGAATTGCTGTTTATTAATGCAATAGGCTATATCCAGGGCTCGAAATTTCAACTCATATTACACTCGCCAAAAAAAATTTTACTCGCCATGAAATAGGCTTGTCATTTTTTTCCTTTTTTATGCATTTTAGGTTTTTTATTTTTCCTAACTATTTGAAATGCTTTTACAAATATGTCTAAAATTACATATACTAAAAGTGTGTCATATATCATCATGTTTCATAATAAACTATAATTAAAAATCATTATAATGTATTGTATTTGAGATTTGAAAAAGATTAAAATATCTAATAACATATATGCAAAGAGTCATTAAAGAAAAAAAGAAGAAAAAATATTCTTTGTCAAACAATATCCTGTAAAAATATTTTTATTATAAAAGATTAAGCTTTCTTATTTATCTATTTATTTACTTAACGTTTTATATTAGAAATGTCTTTTTCGTCCATTTTATTTTTGTAATTAGACAGAATGTCGATGTATATAACTTGTTCATTGTTGTCATTTGAAATATACATTTCAGAATAACTTTTTCGATAAAATCCTAGCCTACAAATCATTACAAGCGCAAATCATTGACGTTTCTGTAAAAAAACTGGAAAATATTAACTTTTTTTTTTTTTATCATTATTCAACAAAATAAACATAGGCAATATTTTTAAAAGGGCTCGGGCTCATTTTTATGTGACAATATCGCATAGGCAAACTTTCGCATATCTATTTTCTCGGATAGTGGGCGATGGACAAAGAGGCTTTCTACTCATCTATTCTCACTCTGCTTGGAGAAATAACAGAGTAAGAAACGAAAATGCCGAAGATATCAAAATTTTTATGTATGCACTAAGCATTTTTTCCTTTTCCAGGCTGGGGTGATCTCGGGCAGCGCACATACAGACTCGGGTTTCCGAGAATCTAAAAAGGAGAGGCTAAATATGAGGCTATAAGATGGCAAGATTTTTGCCATATTTAAATCTATAAAAAAAAAAATGTTTTCTGTTATACCGTATCGTGTAAGAATTGTATATATAACTAGACCAAATTTTTACTCGCCAATGGCGAGCAGAAATTTCGCGCCCTGCTATATCTAATGTCGAAGCAATCAGTTTTGTTTATCAATATCCTATTGCTTGGAAATACCAAATATCTAAATAGAATTATATTGAAAAACTCTTGCATAGAAATGTACACAATTTACATATTTATAGTATATATATATACATATAAATCACACTGGGCCAAGGCCAAGCATTGCAAACAATAAATTATCTGTACCGCAGTTTTACTTATCAAATCAGCTATAAAAGATCCAGCCAATGCAGACCTCTAATTTCAATAACAGATCCCAGAGTGTATTTTAATAACTCAACAAGTACTGCTTGTATAACTTCACAAGGAAAATTTTCTAATTTTACCGCAATTCAGCTGATTTTTTTTTTTTTTTTTTTTAATGTGTTCTCAGGGGTCGATCCAGGCAAAATTTTTTTAAGATAAAAAGGCCATGTGTGTTTTGTGTGTGATTGGATATAAAATATTCAATGGACATGTTTTCAAATTACAGCATGCTACAAACAGAAATTTTTTAAAATCTGAAATCTACATGAATTAAAATTTCTTTAAAAACTGTACAAATTTATCACTTACTTATATTTCCATATTTTATAATGCTATGAAAAACATTGTTTTAATCTCAGTTTCAACATTATTTTTTTGAACAAAGGTGGATAATTAACTATTTAGTGGATCAAACATTTAAAATTTCCATTAGAAAACATGTTTTTAATAATGTTAATCGCTAGCTCTCTGATTAAAATATCAATACTGCTTATTACGCATTAGGGGGAGAAGGTGCTTCGTTTTTTGAGCAATATTTCTTAGGTAATAATATGTGACTAATATACAATGTAATGCATAACTATTTCCTATTTTTTTTTTTTTTTTTTTTAAACATACATCTACAAAATAAATTAAGATTGATTGATTTAATGTACTTACTTATTTCACTCGTTGCTAACAGTTCATGCTCAACCGGAGGATGGTTGCAGTAATCGCACCATCCTTTATTACTCAAATCTTGCTTGTTGAGCAACAAGAATTCTTCACACGAACCACAGCTGCATTTACCGCGGCAATAGCCGCGTAAATCACTGTTGGACATCTAATAAAGAATTGAAGAAAAATATAAATAAATTTATTAAGGCAAGTTTAGGCGTAAGTTAAGGCAGGTTGTTTATGCAATAATGGCGTCCTCCGTCTCGAGTCTCGACTCGACCAAAATATCCCGATGCATGATGGTTACATGGAAATTGCGCATGCGCGACTTGGATTATGTACCTCTGAAACTCGAAAGAATTGTTTTCAAAGGCACAAATAAAATGTCGTGCCTTTGATATAATTTGTTGCGTTGACTGTGCCTTTCACTTTGTCGTGCCTCAAACGTTTCCCTTTTAAATCAGAGGCACATTGGTAATGTGCCTTTTATATTATACGAATAGAAGGCACAATGCGCTCGTGCCTTATATATAAGAGGTACAGTTTTAAGAGTGTAGCGATGCGCGAAATCGCCTCGGGCGGTCAAAGGGAGCTTTCCACCAATCAAAAAGTATGAACACCTTGTCGTATCTCTCAGTGAAGGGTCGCTAATACTAATAAACTTAGAAAAGCAATGGATATTTCTACGGAAATGTATATAAAAATGTTTTTTTAAATATTTTTAAGTATTATTTTCTACGGAAAAGGATTCTATTTTTATTTCTTATAGATGTAGAAAAAACATCATGCTGTTATTCGCTTTTAAAAGTAAATATCTTTAAGAACTAAAAGATGAAATTTTTTTTAAGTTCAAATTCTTTTCTTTCTTTCTTTTTCCTTTTTTTTTTTAAATTGTTAAAATATTTTACATTTTTAATTATTTAAAAAATGTCAAAGGGAAATAAATAATCAAAAAATTATTTAGTTTGTCATTTAAATAATTTATTATGTGAAAATTTATAGATTATGCTATGATTACAAATAGAAATCAGACATATCAACGCAATAATTATTTTAAAACATCGAATTATTAGTATTATTATTTTAAACTTCTTTTTCATATTAACAGTTACATCCAGGTTGAAACATTGTGATCACAAATAGGTAAACAATCACAAATCTGGCTGTGTTTCAATCCAAACGCAACATTTGTTTACAAAACTGATCGCAAAGTTGTGAGCGATGAGGGGGAAATTTGTGACTGCCTCGGAGCTCTCACAACTCGATCGCAGGTGTACTATCGCCTCAAAAAACATGGCCGCTGTTGTCCAGTGTTATCGAAGAAAGGATATATTTTGTCACAGACAAGGATATAATTTGTCTGTGGTAATAATCATTCATGAAATGATAATTCATAATCAGAAACAAATAATTTATTATAATATTTCATTAATCTACAATATGAATTGAATACTATCCAACATAGCGAAACTCTTCTTTACTCGGAAATGATACTTAAAGCTCTCATTACTCATTAGAATTGGAAGATAAATGTAAGTGTAAAATACGTTATGGTTTTGTATATTCATGTAAGTAAGATTAAATGTTTAACATTGAAATATTATTATGGATTATGCAGAAAATTATAATTGTAACATTTGTATATTTTATAAATGCTAGGCTTATTTAATGTAAATTAATCGTAATATGTCATGTTTCTGTAATTGTTTATTTACAATATAGAATAATATGTTCTATTATTTAATGTGATGACTATGATATTCGTTAAAACTTTACAATCTGGTATGATACCATTTGGATAAATATTCTTCTCGTTGTAAATAAAAGCCCGATTAGTCAATTATTTATTCCATTATCTATTTATTCTGTTTAGGCGAAAAAAAAATAATAATAATAAGATGATGATGACAGCAATATTTCGTAAAACTTTATAATTCGGTGTAGTAAACCTTAAATATTCTTTTTATTGCAAATAACAGTTATTGCATTTGATTGTAAAAGCCTGATTAGTCAATTATTTATTTTATTATATATAAAACTCTATAGCTGAAAATATACAACTTCATTGTTAGTGTTGGTGTTAGGTGTTAGGGATTAAGGCCGATTGACAACACTGGTGTCCTAGGCCTGAGGGGGAGTGCCTTCCGTGGAGGTCTTTCTAAGGGGTCCTAGCCCGTTTTTACGCAAGTTTCGGAGGAAACCATGGAAAACTCCGAACGGCTAGGCCGACGAGCGCGACCGGAGATCGAACCCAGCACCTCACGTCTACCAGCTTTGAGCGCAGAACCGCTCAGCCGCTGGTGGGCCCCGTTGTTAGTGTTGAAAATGAGTTTTGGAGAATAAAAATATTTTACTGTCAAATAACTATAATTTATATCTGTAGCTGGTTCATTACATTTAAATTCAGTATTTAACTGTTTGTAAGCTTTAAATGGAAACTTTATGATTAAACACTATAAATTACAAAATCTTGTCCATTAAAAATGGAGGCGGAGATATACTGCTCTCCCTCCCCTTCTTGTTACTTTGTTTATGGTTACATGATTACACAATAAATAGACTTTTTCCCTCCCCCCTTCAATACACGTTCTTCTCTATTTTTTTTTTTTTTTTTTTTTTTTTTTAATTATTATTTCTTTTTTGCTGTGTTTGAATTCACTGCTGCTAGATCTATTTTTTTCCCAATTGCTTATTCTGAATTTTTTCTTCATATACTACATTCATTTTAACTGAATAACTTGATATAGTCAATTGAATTGAAGCATTGTTGCCTGAAAGAGAAACATTAATATTTTTATAATAGCAAAATTTTAAATTTAATGCTTATTAACAGCTAATATTGAATTTAAATATAATGAAATAGCTGCAGCTATGAATTATACATATGCA